>JANHGD010004624.1:96108-106612 GCA_027560375.1 Imantodes cenchoa | reverse complement strand
CAAAGGCTGCCTTCGCTCCAGCGATGCTCACCCCACTCCGCAAGGCGATGGCCAGATCCTTAAGCAGCCCTGTAGCTGGCTTCATGCCACATTTGGGTGTAAGGCAGCCTTCGCTTCCTGCCACTTTGGGCTGAAGCTTATACCCACCCCGCTTGCCCGAAGAGCTGCGGGGGATGGGATGGGACATGGCAAGGCAATGGCCAGATCCTTAGGGCAGGAGAGAAGCCGCGTGCAATGACTCTCAAGCAAGCAGCCGTCCACCCTCCAAGTGCACCTTTGCCGCGCTTGGCGCTTGCTTGAGGGCCTCTGCGCATGTGCACACTCCTGGCCCTGCAACAGCCAGCCAAGGAGTCGCGAGAGGGGGAGGACGGTTGTCTGAGGGTGGGCTGCACCAGCACGGAAAAGCAGGCCGATCCGAGCAGGTCGCGGGTGAGCCGGAGGGTTTCCCAGGTGCCGGCTTGCAGATGGGGGCACCGCTGGCCAGTTTCCCTGGCAGATATGTGCAGCGAAGCCGGCAAGTGCCACTCGGGGCACCTGCTTCAGCTAGTTGCGAGAAGGGGAGGAAGGTTGCCCAAAGAGAAGCCGGGGTGGCAATCATTCCTCAGCACACAGAGGAGGAGAGAGCGGGAGAAAGAGAAAGATGAGGGAGGGAGAGGGAGAGATAGAGAGGGAAGAGACAGATACCCTTTTCTCATAGAAAACAGACTCACAAAACCTGGGTAGATGTAGCTGGGGGGGTGTCATGTGACGGTAGGATTGATGTTGAGTTGGCCATGCCAATCCAGGTTTTGTGGCTCCGGGTGTTTGTTTTCTCTGGGAAACTGGTCCAAATGGCTCTTTAACTTTTTAAGTTTGCCGACCCTGATCTAGTGGAACAGGCAAGAACATGGGTGATACTGGGAACTATGCTGATAGGACAATGTAACAATTGTAATAGTAGCAACAATCTAATGAGAAACATGGTAACAGGGAGTCCACAATAATGCCTGTTAAGATAAAAAGTTCTGTCCTGTTCTAACATGGAAACTAGGCTGTTAGTACAAACTAGAATACAAAAGTAAGAACATGGCTGTAAGATAACCTTGTCTTCATGCCATAAAGATACATAATTCACTATCACATCATATAAATATATAGGTGTTAAATATATAAGTGTTAAAATTACCACTTTCAAAGATAAAAAATGAAACATTACCTGAGGATTTGAAAGATGTGGCATTAGCATTACAGAAAAGTTCCACTGAGCAGCAACTTTAGTTCAATTATACACACAATCATTTTTAAAAAAAATCATTTTTAAAAAAAGATGACAATTCTAAAATCAAATTAATTGACTGATGAAATTGGTACTTTTCTTTTAATGGCAGAGAGGCCATTTGTTGTACAAAAAAGGGAATAGAAACAACGCTGGCTGAATCAAGGTATAAATATGGGATGGGAGGAATTATACTTGGCAACGGTATGCATGAAGAATATCTACAGATAGTGGAAAATCAGCTGAACATGATCCAACGTTGTGAAGCCACTCCTGCTATTCTTCTCCCACATTTCAAAAAAGGAAATGCAACCCCAGGCACTATCAACAAAAATATAATGAAGAGCATGAAAATCATTCTTCTATAGGCTGCATCAGAATCTTCCAAGAACATTGTATCCAGTTTGGGGCACCATAAAGTCCATAATCAAGCCACAGTACCTTTAGAGGAAAATTATTATTATAACCTAACTCTGAGGGTGGTCAAAAGTTAACGACCAAAAGATAAAAATGTAGTCAATAATTCAATCAAAAACTAATGAAGGGAATGAACCAAATAACTTAAAATATGGAATAAATATGGAAAACTCTGAAAGAACAATGGTCTACTTATTACCTAAAAGAGGTTTCTTACAATGTAACTATGTGATCTGGCTTTTAGTAAGAGAAGACTTCCTGTGAAAACTGAACTATAGAATGTTCCAGAGCAATACTATGCCCAAATTCCACATCTGTGATACAGAGGGATCATAAACATTTTTTTGTTTTCACTGAGAAAGAAAATAATATTATATTTTCCTAGAAATGGGCATGCAGTAACTTAAGTAATTATGACAAGTGCAATGAATTCAGCTTTCACTATAAGATTTTTTTTTTTTAATGGAAGGCAAACGGAAGAGAAAGCACTAGTTTGAAATGCTTTTGTGGAAAGGACTCTACTGGACATAAGATTTTGAGGAGTTTATTAAAGGAAAAGTGAAGCATCAGTTTTAAATTGTACAAAAGGAAAAAACCCTCATGTTGTAAATGTACAATTTACAGAATTACTAGCAAAATCAATCAAGGAGACACATTTAAAAAAACCCTACTGACTGAAAACTAAACTGGAAACCCATTGGAGGTAACTTGCTTGCAAACAGCTTTTGTTTCACAGAATTCTATAATGATCAATGACATTTCAGTTTTTCATCTGAAGGGTGATAGGGCGCAAGACTTGCCTATGTTGGGTTCAAACCAAGGACATTATGATTCTGCCCATCAAATTGAAGGGCTACTTGCAATAATTTTACCACTTTTTCAAGAGAACCTGCACTTTGTCCTGAAGCACCAGCCTAGCAACTTTAAAATTTCTAAACAGCTACATTAAAGGAATGGCTGGATTAGTGGGTCAAATGTTTTTGGTAATCATAATTTTGAGACAAGTACAAATATTAGAGGTAAAAGTCTCAACTGCTAAATTAAAGTAGCATTAGTTGATCTTAAAATTTTAAGTTTCAACAGATATGCATTAAATATAATTTAAATTCATTAAAGGACCTTTTAAAAAAAGAGAAGACTACAGTCGTTTTGCACTTGTTATATAAAAGCACTTCTACACTGGACGTATCAAATACGAGTTAAGGTCGGCTTCTGAGTTTCTTACATTCAAATTTCCCCAAAAGAGGAAAAAAGAGATTATTAGTTTGGCCTCATTTTAGCAGATGTTCTTATTAGCTGGAGCTACGCTCACAACAAGTGAAGAAAAAATCCTTTAACTACATTAGCAGCTACCAGGAAGAATTGTAATATTTAAGCAGAATAAAAGACCAGATCACTGAACACCATGGAAAATTTCTTAGAATAATGATTCAGCTTTTTACTTTTTGGATTGAACTGCTTAAAGATCATATAGTAATTACTCTTAATAATGCACAGTTAACACTGAGACTGTAGCTGTATTCCATTGTAAGCTTAAAACGTCACCATCTAAATACAATTTCTATGCAGCACATACAATAAATCTAATTGGCAAAATTAATTTACAAAAATAGCACAAAAGGATATTTACTGCATGGAAAGATAAACACTTCTCTATGGTACAGTTAAAATTGCTTTGAAAATGTAAGTGTCTTGTCCCGCTCTTGTCCCACCCACACACACCCTTTTCCCTTTGTGGTTTATGCTTCATAAGAAAGTTGCTGCTTTTGTACCTCAGGTCTGATGAGGAGTGAAATAGGTAGTAGAAACAGCAAATAGATTACTGTAGAACCACTGGTTTATTTTACTGAGAATATTTTATTTGCTGGTATAAGTTGCTAAAAATGCACAGAACAAGTACCAATAGAAAATGTGCTGTTTGTGTGTTCCCCTAGTGCTATATAAAATGAATGTTACACAGTATCTGTTGGAAAAGTGGCTTCATGGACATCTCTTATTCTTATGCCCCATTATAAATAAAAATAAATCTTCTCAGAAGTATAAAATCTGTTTTTTTTTTTCTTTTCAGAATCTGACTTTTTGGCAGAGATGCACACATCTGACTTTTAACATCTTTTGTAAGACTGTTCCGCTCTCAATGGTCAGAGAAGATCTAGAAGTGTACCATACTGCTAGTCATATTCAGTGTGTTTAACAACATTTCTCCAACCAGGATGGCTTGCTGATTAGCATCGCTGCTGGTCAATGGCTGACAGGCATAAATTTAATAAAAATGGCTAGCTTCTAAAACATAAAAAGGCAAATGTTAAAACATTTTGAAGTTGTACAGCAGAAAAATAAAGTTAAAAAGTTTTGTTTTCATTCAATGTTTTCTGAAAACATATGTAGAACTGTATAGTCTTAATTTAAAAGCTTCTCCCTATCCAAGAAAAAAACCTGTATTAGGACTGTCAAGGACAGAGAAAATAAATGATTTGTAGATCAGTCTTTCTGAGTTGACTGATTGGCCAATATTTGTTTCATTCAGAAGCTCCTCTTCTCTGTCATTACAAAAAAGAAATGACCGTAATCATTTGGTTAAAAATCAAACCAAATCACATCAAAATGTGGTTTTAATATTAGCTATCACAGTATATAGGCCTTGAGCTCTAAAGAACAGAGTTCCAAATTTGTATAATGTCTTCATCAGATTTTAGAACATTGGCATTCCAAATCCCTAGAAAAGACAATGGAAAATAAAGTTAGGTTATAGAAAATTATTAGTTAAATCACAAATAATATTGTTCAAAAGCTTACTGAATCATCTTCAATGATAGCTGCAGAATCAAAAAAATCTGGCCTCAATTCAGCTCTTTCCCGTCGGTTCCTTGAAGGAGGCTGTAAAGAAAGTCTTTGTCAGTTGAGTTTAGGCATATACATTTATATATGTACTAATCCTTTATACAGATCATTTTAAACTAAAAAAGGTGAAAGAAGTTGTGACCATTCAAATGCATGATTTAATATTATTAAGCTTTAGAGATTCCAAGGCTGAAGTAACAACATGAAAAACACTTATCTATATATTGGTTGACAGGCCCCTAAGAAAAATAATTGTTTCAATAATTATTTCTCACCACTTTCCATTATAGCAGGATACTTAGGCATTGCTGTTTATATGACTTTATATGACTCTAACATTAAGTTTTAGTGGTAGCCACGTTTTTAACAAAAAAAATTGTAATGATAAGATTACTGACCAAATCAATAACCATGGTATCTTCGAATTCTTCATTCATATCCTCGAGCTGACCTCGGGAAGACATCATTACATCTTCAAAGATGGGCTCAGCATCATCCTCCATGAGACCCCGCCTTGTTGAGAGAAGGAGAAATACAAAAAGATCGATAATGAATAACAAAATCTGACATACTAGACTGTGTTCATTTACTTATGCAAAGGGAAATTCCTTTCTCTCCTTCCTTTTATGCTGGTTTTCAAATCTTCTATAGAGGGTCTTTGACTCCCTGAAAAAGATCTAGCATGGGAAGATGTGTAGAAGGAAAATAGACAGCTCATCTATCAGCCATCTTTATTTTGCTGAGCATAATACTTTGAACTACTGTACATAATATTCTTGAATACTTTTAAATATGTAAGTAGATACAGACTGAAGGACGATATTAGAAAGCTTGTTACTGTCACTGTCCCCATAAGCTACTTTTAGTTTAGTGGTTAAGGTTCTGGATTGTAAACTGGGAGACTGTAGGTTCTCGTCATCCATTATATATGAAAGAGGATGATTTGTGCTAGTCACATTCTCAGCCCAATCCAATTGTTAAATGGGTGCATTATATGCAGCCTTGAGCACAAATTCTTGTTCTCAAAAATTCCTGTTTGTAGTTGGGGTGTTTTTTCGTTTAAAGTAGGACTCTACAAAATATTCTTAATATGTATTGTTCTGCACAAAGAAGAACTGGTTTTGGATGTCTTGTGCTTGATTATAACATATGTTTAATGATTACTTTAAATATTTTCAGCAAGTGCAAACAGAATTTTCTTTACCGCTAATACAAAAAATAAAGATAAATTCAACTAAAACAGGTTTGGATAGCTCACTATGGACCTAATACTTCAGCAGCTTCTAAAATAACTGTCACGTTGTTGTTACTGAAGAATTCAGTATCAGAACCCAAATCTACTTTTTTCTGTTAAAAACAAAAGGGAAATTTAAAATATCTAAAATCAATATACAAGAATTTTGAAATCAAGAATTGAAAACTTCTTTTTCAACCAATGGATTTAAGTTTTGAAGAGTGCTAATTTTATTTGATTTAAAACTAAAATTAATATATCAAAACATTGATTTTTGTATCTAGTGGAAACATCTAGAATTATTCTTAAAGGATGGACTAATAATAATTTGTGTTAGCACTGCAAGAAATTTGAGGTCATTGTAACTCAATTTTTTGTGTTCATGTTGTTCCTTACACTCTTTTTGAGTAATGTTACACAGTATGTTGACAGAATTAATGAAAAAATTAGTTTTTAAAGACATGAATATTGTATAGAATTACATACCAACTACTTGAAATGTAATATATTCAGAACAGATGACTTTTTATGCTCTAACAATAGCAAAAAAATAATCCTTAGGAAATGGGGAAATACTGTAATTCCCGATATAAAAGAATGGATTTTAGAGATGTGTGTTTTAGCATTTTTTTTCCAGAAAAGATCTATTTGGTTAAAATGTCCTATTACTTCTCCTTTTTGGAAGAAATTTTGAACAAATTTAGTCCACACTGAAAGCTTACCTTAAAGACTTACAATATCAGATGAATTTGAGATGAAGTTATAGTTATAAGTTTTTTGTTTGTTCTTTATATATACTTTCTCATTGTGTAAAATTATTGTTTTTGTATATGATAAATTAAATATTTTTATTTTGCATTTTAATGTATTTCTGAAAACGGATCCATAAAAGTATGGTTTTTTTAAAAAAAAACCCACAAATATATTCCAGTTGTTTTATTCTACACATAATCTAGAATATTGTTGTTCTAGACATAAGTGTTTTGTATGTCCCATTCCATTTTAGTTAATGGGATTAGAGACTGTCTTATGTCTTGTAAATGACATATTTTAAAAATTATCCTGCCAGAGTTAGTGTAGAAGGAACTGCTACACTAGGGATCTGGGGAGAGTTTTGACACAAAGCAATAGGCATTTAAAGAACACATAGCAGAGAGAAGAAGCCATTTTTTGCAAAAGATGTTAGAAAAGGACTGATTGGAGAATCAGCTATGGAGAGCAAGTTGCTGAGAGGGACCTCTGGTCTTTATGCTAGACTAGTGTAGTAGTGACCATGTAAAAGAACTTGACTGCCTGCTGGAGGGTCTATCTGACTCTAAGGCAGCCTCAGTAGCCTTAATTTCCTTTTGTTTGTTCATTTACATTCATTTCAGTTTGATAATAATTCCATAATTATCATAATAATTACCAAGGCAGAGATAAGGATTCCCTCATCTCTTCCATCCTCGTTTTTAAAATCAGCCCCATTTTTGATCCCTAAAAAACCCTACAACTCCCTCTTGTCCAATAAGGTATAATTGCTTAGCTAAAATTAATTAATAATTCATTCAAGCAGTCAGAAATATATTATGGTGGCACTAAAGTTGCTAGATACAGACACAAATACGTTAAACAGAGCCTTTCTTTTTCTGCTTAAAGTTTCCTGCTCTTCCTGCATTGCCCAGCTAAAAGCTAGGTAAGCACATTATCAAAACGATATTCCCCTTGACTAGTAATTGTTAGTCAAAGGAAATATTTTAGTATTATCCTGCTCCTCTTGAGGTAAGACTGGTGACATCAGCTGGCACCGTGAAAAACGAATTAACAAAGTGTCCAATGCTGGAGAAGTTCTTTTCTCTACCAAAGTGGATGAGATACTCTATTTTCTCCCAGAATGGTCTCTTCCTGTGGAAGAAATAATGGACCCAAAAAGTTTTACTTGTATGAAAGATCAAAAACAGATTCCCTCACTTGCCATTTAAATATAATATCTAAATTCCTAGGGAAATTAGTTATTTAGCTTCATGAAGGTCTGAGCTACAAATTTCTAATGAGAGTTAGAATTGTTCAGATTCTTGGAGTTGTAAAGGCTTATTCTTAATTCCACTTATATTACATTCACTTAGGGATTTTCTTAAAAAAATGGTTTGGGTATGTGTGTCTTCTTCTGAACTCAGAACACAGTTCCCATTATACTGTATGCATACCCTAACTTAGAAGTTCTATTTACAGTGCAATTTAGAGACTTGCTTTGATATTTTAAAACTTTGTTTTAAATAAATACTTTTTATTACAAATACTTTGTATTTTTATATTTTAAACTTTATATTTATAAATATTTGTAAATATTTATAATCATATTTAGAGAAATATTTTGTTCTACAAGATGCAGATATTTCATAATTTTGGCTAGAGTGCTCCAGCATCAAAGTATTATAGACAATGCAAAATATATGTTGTTTCATACAGTACAAATTAGGAGAAACTTTTATCCACTAATTGTTAAAATAATTAGACACTTAAATGTATTCCTGACTCCTACTGAATACTTACACTGTATGTCTCACACCACTTCTTCCTTTCATGTAGTTCATTCCCGTCCTGTCCTTTCGACTTAAATCTTCCAATTTCTGCTGACCCAACCAAGATATTTGCATCTGAGGACTTAAGAGTGAATTTAGAAAATCATAATATGAATATTTAATTTTAACATTATTTTAATGTTACCGCACAATGAAAAACTCTTCAGTTGTTTCAGAATAGGATCAGGGATCTTATACTTAAATCCTTACACTTGTATCTCACTGAATAATGTTAACATCTTTTAAACTAAACAAATCACTATATTGTTTTAATTATTTAAGAGTAAGTAGGGAGGAGAACCACATGTAAGTGCTCCTTTGGGATAGCTGACTGGATATAATAATGTAATGAGCTAAGTGTAAATACTAAAATCTGCTAATTTTTATCATCACTAAATATTAAATAATTTGTTTGAATTTGTCATCTGAGAACTGCTTATAGTTTTTTGAAATATCATCTGTGAAAATACAGATATACAGTATTTGCAGTATGTTATTTGGAAAATTCTAGAGTTTAAGGACTGTTTTGGCAGGACTTCTGCTGCCATGTAATATACATAAAGAAATACTCCTCATGTCTTTGACCATCTTTGGTTATGGTTCCTTTGATCACTGTCATGGATGTGCCCCCGGACATCTCTCCAGATCGAGTTCAGAGGAAGAGGGCGAGTTTGAGTCTGCAGAGGAAAGGTTGACTCAGCCTTCCATCCTTCTGAGGTCGGTAAAATGGGGACCCAGGTTGTTGGGAGCAATATAGTGACTCTGTAAACTGCTTAGAGAGGGCTGTAAAGCACTGTGAAGTGGTATATAAGTCTAAGTGCTATTGCTATTATAGGCATCCACAATTAGAATGGGAGGCATTTAATGAAAGAACAACACAAGGGGATGGGAGTATAAAGGTTATATAGAGTCCCTTTAGAATATATCTGATGAATGAGGCTGTGTGGAATGCCTGGCGGATTAGGAGGGAACATTTTGGTGAATTTAGTGGGGTAGTTTTGATCCAGGAATTCCTGGGGATATGAACTGACACCAGGCTGCAGCATGGCAGAAACTCGGCGTGCAAACAAGCGACGCCTGATCCATGGGATGCAGGCAGCATGTGAAACAACACCCTCTGGTCCACAGAAAAATCTGTCTCCGGTCCCTGCCGTCCAAAATGTTGGGGGCTGCTGCACTAAGAAATTCTGCTTCTAATGATACAAATCTACCTATGTAACAGTGGTTTAAACTTTTGTACTTTATGCAGAGGATGATCTGTGTTTTCATTAAAGAAATCCTCAACCTCAAATGGAAGAGCTTTGCACTAGTCTCTTGACTTAATCATGAAGATTGGAACTACGTGATTCCACAAAGGGTTATGTTTACTGATATCCTCACTCTGACTTTCATGTCTGTATGTATTAGTTTATTGCTTGGTCACTGCAGGCCTAAGGCAAAAATATATGGACAATTTCTCTGCTATTATCTAGCAACTACAAAAAAAAAAGTAATCAATTTTTTAATTGATACTCAGCCAATTACAATTAGTAATTTTTATCTGTGCAATATTTCAATCTCATTATGCCCATTCTATCTCCTCCTTATTTACAGACACTAGGTGTGAGATTTTCTTGGGATTTGCTAGCTCCATAATACTGGAATTTGCTACCAGATGGGGGACCAACTATTTACACTGATCCCTAACATGATGAAAAGTTTCAATGACACAGAGATGGTTCATTAAACATTAGCCAACTTAAAAGTGCAGGCATAACAAACATATAAAGCAAGATCCCGCAGTTCCTGATTACCTATAACCATGCATATTAGCTAGTTGAACTCCTATCTTCACTTACTAGAGAAGCTGTAAAGAACCTTTTGAAACAAAGTATGAGATGTCAGATTCATAATCCCTCTCACTGAAGAATTTCTAGGAATTGATACCAGTAGCTAGGTGAGAAATATCCTTATTGGGACAGGGAATTAAGATAGTTGTGAGCATGCATGAAAAAATCTGTCTTTAGTTCACCTTTAGAATGCATCCATGTCCCTCCTGGCTAGTCTCGGCCAGCAGAGAGGTGACACGAGGCTGGATCCAGCTGTTAGTCAACGCTTCCTTGAAGGAGGGGTTCGTCCCGCAGCCCTTAAAAGCTGCGGTGATGAGGCCCCTCCTCAAGAAGCCTTCCCTGGACCCAGCAATTTTACAGAACTTTC
>JANHGD010004623.1:70877-81197 GCA_027560375.1 Imantodes cenchoa | reverse complement strand
TACAAAATTCCTGAAATCGTTACAGCCATCCAAAAAATTAGGGCCAAATTTCATTGGACCTTTCCCTATCATTAGGGCCATCAATCCAGTACCAGTTGAATTACTCCTTCCCAAAATGCTTAGACAAGTCCACCCAGTGTTTCACATTAGTTTACTCAAACGAGAAGTAACCTCGCCACTCAGACCACCTGCATCTGCACCACCTATTCCAATCATGATAGAAGGAGAACAACACTTTGAAATCAAGGAAATTCTTGATTCTAGAATCCAGAGGAAAAACCCAATACTTAATTGCTTGGAAACATTTGCCCTCATCCCAAAATGAATGGGTTGCTAAACAACATGTCAGGGCTCCCACCTTACTGAGGAAATTTCACTTCCAAACCTTGTTGATATACTATAATGGATTTTTATTTATATCTTTTCACAGGAGGACTCCTTTTTTTTCTAAGGGGGCAACATGTCAGAATCCCATAAGAGTGACTCTGCCATTCAATCGAGAGAAGAGGGGTCTTGGGTTTGATTTATTAGCATTGCCTATATCAACTGATATTTTACAACGTATATCCTGGCAACAAGCATCTTGAATCTCTTCATCTTGGGAGAGGGTTTATGGGGGGCAATTTGGGAAATTTCACTTGAATGGGGAACGGAAGATATCCAGGGAAAGGCATGCCCTTCTGATTCCCAAATCTGATAAAAGGAATTCTTTTCACACTCGTGTATTGGCCAGTTTTGCATTCTGGCTAATGGGGAGAGGTCTCTACTGTGTTAAGTCGACCTGTTTGGCCTGAGGGTATTCAGACGTTGCTTTGAATGGAATGTTTTCACTTCTCCTTAATAAAAGATCAGTTTGAACTCAACGTCTCAGGCGTTAGTGCTTGCTTAAGTTAGAGGGAGAGGCAATCCTTACAGCCACTTCAATTTGTTCTGTGCTAACCCAGCCACACCCACTCATCCACACCCATCTGGTCCCGCCCACTCAGCCACAGTCACCTGGCAGTGCCGAGTCAGTGGCACCACACCCACTTGCCTACACCACCCAGCCATGTAGTGTCAGTTGTGTCGCTGTTCATGCTCCATTTACTTTAAATTAGGCTTCACCCAAGGGTTACAACTCTTTTGTCCTCAATCTGCTAAACAGTTTGTTTCTTATGCATATTTCCAACCTCTTTAAATTGTATGGTCTGTTAAAGAAGCTATTAAAAATAGAGTCCCCAAACTCACTTGAAACATTGGCATCTGAACCATTTAAGGAAGATAAATTATTATAGCAAATAACACCTGCTTGAGGGACCATACCTGTTCCTGCTTGAGTATCCTATTCTCCATGATGTTCCGGTTGGACAATGACATAACAGGACATTCTCCTGTGTAGAAACCTTCCTCCTCAAGAAAACGTGGTTGCATATTTTCAGGCATCTTCAAAGAGGGAGGCACTAGAAGGAAGAGACAGATGATGTAACAATATGTGAGAACAACCTTGAGGGAAGTAGGAATGAGATGCTACCTAGGAAACCATCAGACAAGAGTGGGGAGAAAGGAACTCATAGTTGCTTAATGTCAGAGAAAGAAACTTAGGAAAGATGTCCTAAATTGATCAGTCTGTAAAGAGACAGTAGGAGATTTGCACTTTCAGACTTGCAAGGTTTTGTTAATATAGCCGTATAATAGAGTATAATTATCTCATATTTAGGTGTTCTGGCGTCTCTCATGTCTCTGGCCAGCACCTGCAGAGATGACCTTGGTTCCCACAGGATGATCTGTTGTTAATGTCTGGTCCGACATTCCAAACCTCTCCATCCACCCCCCATACAATAGAATCTCTGGTCATGACTATAATTTGTTCCAAAACTTTGGTCACAACCCAATTTGGTCGTGACCCAAACCTAATTTCGTATGTAAATACGGTCAATCTGTTCCAGACGTCTACAAACTGTATATAAATATTGCTTTTTAAAGATTTTAATCATAAATATTGCTTTTTTAAGATTTTTAAGCACAAAAATAGTTAATTATGCCATAGAACTCAGAATATACTGTAATAGTAAAATGTAAAATCTTTTAATAATGCTGAGAAAACCTACTTTTTTTGCCCTGCACATGCAGCAGAGAACAGAGCTGAAAAGCAGGCAAGCTGAGAGACAGTGAGACAAGTGGGCAGCATGTTCAGATCATCTCTGCCTTCCCGTGCCTCTACCTCAGCGCAGAATTACTTTCACCCATCTCTTTCTGGGCACGGTGCTTCTGCTTGTTGGACCACTTTCCGATGCCGGCAGCTCTGTGGCCAGCCGCTTTGCTTTTTCCAGAGGCATGGGAGAGATAGAGTGATCTCAACGTGCCACCCACTCCATCCCACTGTGTGCCAAGCTTCCCGCAAGCTTACCATGAGGAAACAGAGATGGGCAAAAGTCATGTTGTCAGCTGTGCGTGGTTTGCGCTATCACCCCTCAGCTGTAGAGTTTGGCCAGGAAGGCAGAAGGTGGAGTCAAGAGCAGCACCCGCAAGACCTTTCCCACCTCCTTCCGGGTTAACGTGCTCTCCATCTTAAGGCACCTGCACTTGAGGGGCATAGGCAGCGCTCCCCCCAGCCAGGCTTACGGTGGATAGAAAAACGCACACCAGTTTCCTTTTCAAGGCAACTGGCTTAAGAGCGTTGGGTGTGGGAGGAAAGAGAGAGAAAGCCTCTTGATTTCTGTGCATGTCTTTCACTAAGTGTAAACATGTGTATATGTGTGTGTGTGGTGGGGAGCGGGGCTCTTCCTGAGGGAGAAGAGTGCAATTCGAAGGTTGTCAGCAAACACACACACACACACACACACACAAACCCGGCCGGTGAAAGATACGGCGGCTCGCTGCGTAATTTTCGAGGCGGCGAGAAGATGCCTCGTGTGAATTCCGCTTGCCACCCGCACCTGGGTGCCCCTCGCGCTCTCCAACTTTGCTCGCCCGCCTCTCCTTTTAAAAGCGTCGGCGCTTCCTGGGAAGCCCTATGAATGAAACGGGAGCTGGAGACACACTCGCGTTGCACACTTGTTCGCCGCTCATTGCGGGGAGTGGGGGTGGGAGTGGGCGAGGGAGCGGGGTTTCCTTCTGAAGCTCGCTGCGAGGGTGTGAGAGAACCCGGGCCCGATCTGGGGCGCGTAAGGGTCGAAAAAATACAGAAATGCGCGCGTCTTTCTGCGTGGGCGCTCCTGCGGCCCCTTCTGTTTTCCTTCCTAGTCGCTTACCTAGCCAAGGGAGGGCGGAGGGTGACAGGGGAAAAGTTTGAAAGGAGACAGTAGACCCCTGAGGGAAGACCCCCCCTCTGTCCGCCCTCTTTTCCCGGCCTCAGATTTGGGGCCGGGCTAAGGAGACCGGGGAGTGCGAGCCGTCTCCCCTTCTCCAGGAGGGGGAATCTGGAGTCCGCCCAAGAAAAGCCTGGATCAAGGGGGGGGGGGGGGAGAAGAAAAAAGCCTTGACCCCCTTTTTTCTCCTTGCAGTCGAAGGGGGACCTGGGTCTCCCCCCTCCTCAGCCCCGAGGATGAGGGAACGTGGAAGGGTGTTTCCAAAATGAGGAGGGGACAAAAGGCTTCTTGAGTTTGCTCTCGGCAGCCTCCCCTTCCCGGTTTCCGTCGCGGCCGCCGTAAGAAAAACGGGACTCGATTAACAAACAAGAGCCTTTCATTATGCAACTTCCTCAGTCGAAGCGCCCGGTTTCGCTCCTCTCGCTCCTGCCCCGCGTACACCTTTTCTTTCTTTCTTTTGGCCCGCCGTGCAACAATCGCGCCTTCCTTTAGGGCATTTCCCCGAAGAAGATGGAAGGGAGGCCGGTCGTAAAAAGTTATTTCGGGCGTCCCAGGGCGAGCTGATCCAAGCTACTTTTCATTTCTAAGGAGAGGAAAGAGGCAGACTCGGTGGGGAGGGAAGGAAGACAAATCCCGCTGCAGCCTGAAGGTAGGCTTGCTGGGGGAGGGGGAGGGAAAAGACACTAAGGGGAAGATGCAGGCAAAAGGCCACACTTTTTCGACTTTCCCCCCTCCCTCCCCGCTCTTAATTTTAGAAAAAGTGTGTGTGTATGTGGAGGGGGGGGGGGAATTTGACGGGCTGATCACAGTATTTCTTCAGGAAAGTTTCAAGTGCAGCAAAAATGTAGTTCAAAACTGGCCAAGGAGGGACCCCTACTGGTCAGACGTAGGTATTCACCTTGGGGAGCAAAGTTCAAATTTAATCCTCAAGTTTTTACAGAGACTGCTTTTCGCTGGGTATGAACCCGCAGAGAAGTAGGCAAACAGTTTGAAAAGCATGTCTTCATCTTCTCTTCCTGACTGTTTTCTTCCACTGTTTCTGTTTTGTATTTCAATTATTAAAAGTAATGAGTGATTGTTATTTAAGAACTTGCACTGCTAAAGCTTAACAGGTAAAATGTATCTAGCAGTTAGATACAATTGTAGCTACCAGCTTCTATTCCCTATTTAGGGTTCTTGTTAGTACTGGTCAATTTCACTTTTGTTTCTAATGTTAATGGCCATACTAGAGAACCCTAAAACAGCTTTGTTTTCTTCATTAATATAAATTTAGGCAATATTATGAGATGCTCATTGCAAGTGCACAAAGTTATTTATCAATTGAAACTTAGATTTCCTTATAAAACTTGAAAGTAAGGTAAAGTTATGTCTTCTGTATATTTTAAAAGTGGCATTGGTAGAAATGCTGAAACTAAAAGCTGGTTTGGCAAGAAGCTTCGGCAATGAAATTCTGTAAGGTAGAACATGAGAAAATGTATGGAATATTTGTGACAAATTTAATCATGTGTGGATTAATGTTATATGGATATAATGGCTGTGAAGAAGCTGTTCTCAGTCATTTTCCTAGTAACTACTTAGTACCATCAAGCACCATTCAGCTATCTTTGACATATAAAGCCTGTTTATACTGAGGATATTGATTTTACTCAACTGGTTGATTAAAGCTACCTGTTTAGATGGTGTTGAAATGAAGAAATTTTGTGAGATTGTTGTAAAATGCCTGAATCATAAAAAATATTTAGTCTCTGTTCTTCCTATAATATTATTCACCATCCTTCCAGTTGTTTATTTTACTAAACAGAGTTTGTTTCATTCTATTTGGGCATTTTTCAGTAATTGTATATGTGAAAAATCTGATGGGATAGTGGAAAATGGGGCCACTGAATGAATACTCCCAGGAGATGGCACTGCAAACTTGCTGCTCAGCCCCTTGGCCATTATGGGATTCTGGCGTTTATGCTTTTAGCATATTCTTAAAGCTGATTGAAGAGGTCACCTGGTTCATGTCACTATAGCTCAGTGTTCTCAGCCACGACCCTTTAATACAGTTTCTCATATTGTGGTGACCCCCAACCATAAAATAATAAAATTACTAGGAAACTCTGGATGGGTTCTAACTTGCCTCACTGCCGGTTTGCTTCCTCCTGTGCTGCGTGGCCACGCTTCACGTGGGCGATTTGTGAGCATACGCATGCACAGTGCAGAATTTTTTTAAAAAAATTTGCAAAAAACAAAAAAAAAAGATGGCGACGCATGCGCAGTGCCAGAAATTCGGCCTCTGCGCATGCTCAGATGTTTTCATGGTACAGATTTTTTTTTTTGCAGTAGTCTATTTGCATGTGGATGGACCTGCCTGGAGACGGATAGAGGAGCAGTGTCTCAGTTCCTAAGACCATCAGAAATATATGTTTTCCGATGGTCTTAGGCGAGCCCTGTGAATGGGTCGTTCAACCCCCAAAGGGGTCACGACCCACAGGTTGAGAACCATTGCTATAGCTGATCATACCTAGGTCTAGCCTTCTTCCAATTAATGCTGGGTTGACCACTGAAATCTTGAACATGCTAAATAGGCTATTGAAGGTGAGTTTAGGGGAGCCTATTCTTTCCATTGATAGAACAAATAGAGATTGAAGGAACGTTTTGTTCTAGTTTGAAGAATTTTACATAGTTCATGCTTTGGAAAGGAAGGAATGGTTGTTGTGTCTACCAATGCCATGGTTGGTGCAGAAGTTGAAGAAGAAAATTAAGGCTGACGAGGATTGATTTTAGCAATACTGTAAGCACAATACTGTAATCTTTTGTGAGGCTGCGGTTGATGAGTTACATAAAGTGGAGTTACTATCAATATATAATTCCTATTGCAACTAATTATATGAACATGACTAGTTTAAACTTTGGTTCATATTCTACTGTATGGTTCACTATGCAGAAATCTAGTCCAGTGCGGACATAAAAAGGCCTTTTCAATGGCTGCAATTAGTTTGTGGAATTATGTCTGTAAAGACTGCAGATTGCCTCATTTTTGTTTCGTTTTGTACATATGCCGAAGGATTTTCTCTCTTTTTTTAGCTATTCAGTGATTTCAGATATGATTAGTTTTACTCTTTGATGATGATGATTTTTTGCTGTTGTTTTTTGAGAGGATATTTTAAATACTTTTAAACTGAATATTGTCTTGGGAGCTTTTTGATGAAAAAGGACAAGTCATAAATAATCTAATAAATTAATATAAATTTGGTTATTAGAAGGCTTTTTTAAACAAATTTCTTCAGATGCATTTATTTATTTAAATGTATATGCTGCTCTAAGCCAGAGGTCTGCAACCTGCTGCTCCGGAGCCACATGCGGCTCTTTGGGCCCTCTGCTGTGGCTCCCTGTTGAGTGATCCCATTACTGACTCGCCCTCCCCTCCCACTCACTAGGCTAGGGGGTCATGTGACTGAGTGGGAGTGAGTGACATCGAGTTGGCCACGCCCACCCAGGTTTTGTGGCTCCCAATGTTTTCTTTTCTGTGGGAAACAGGTCGAAATAGCTCTTTGAGGGTTTAAGGTTGCAGACTCCTGCTCTAAGCCAAGCAATGCTATAAGCAGCTAATCATTGAGAGTTAGTAATCGCCTCATTTTTCACCCGTTCATTCTTAATTGGGAGAGATAGCCTTTCAATTGTAAGTATGGTATATTTTCATAGGGGTGTTAGAGTATAGGGAGATTTCCTTTCTTCCTCCATTTCCATGAGATGCATTTTAGCTTATTGTAACTCTTTGACAGTGCAGGTAATATTGCTAGTCCCTGACAAGTACTATGACTTCATTTACTCTCCATTTATGTCATTACTAAATCAATTAAATAAATTACATTAGGATAGCTTTTTCACATAGTCCAATGTATGTATTAGGAAGTTTCATGGCATAGTTGTTATTTTAAAATTTGTTTCATTGAATCACTCTGATTCAAACAGTACATTTCAACACATTAAGTTGCGATCAGTTTTGGAAACAAGAGATTACTTGAATGCAAGATAGTGTTTGTTGTGTTTTATTTAAGAGCTTGGCCTTGAGCTGTTCTTGAGTTGAAATGAACAGGCTTTTCCTGATGCACGTTGACAAAAACAGTTTTCTGATAGATAATAAGAATGTATTTCTTTCTACACATTGCTTATTTTACCCTCTCAGAATAGACAGTCTGAATAGTGCTATTGCAAAACATTCTGTATTGATTAATGTTGAAAGGTTAAGCAAAACTATATCATTTAAAACTTGAAGAACAAGCTAATTGGCTGTAGAACAAATCTGTAAGTGCCTTAGTAATTCAGTAAATTAAACGTTTAAGAACAAAATAACATTAATGCTAGAATTATTTTATCAATTTATTTGCAAATAAACTGTCTTTAGAATGAATTTATAAGATTTATGCTGAATGCCAGACCAATGTAGCAGAACGGGATAAGTAACTGAAGGATTCTATACATAACAGCGAGATTACATAGTATAATATATGATCTATGAAAAAAATCTTGAATGCTCATTGAAGATCTTTTTTTCTTTTTCTTTTTCCAAATATGAATTTTCAGTCTTGCGATTGCTGTAACATACTGTCCTGAATTCCCGTCCATGGCTTGAGGTACTATCTAGTTATCGTATTTTTGCGCTAGGATGAATTGGATTGTGTATTAGCTGGTGTGCTGAACTGAAATAGTTATTGCAGCGGAGATCTTTGTTCAGCTTCAGAATGAGACAAATTTTCCGCTACAATGTAAGTGCTATGAAAATGTTTTTGTGAATCCGTAGTTAATTTCTGATTTGATTATTGTTAGTTATCCATGGTTAGTTATGTGCTATAAGCAAAGTTTATAAGTTAGTTATCCATAGTTAGTTATGTGCTATAAGCAAATCCATTCATTCCCCCCCCCCCTTACCTTAACGATATATATAAACAAAGGAAAGAGAAGATATTAGCCAATACTCTAGTCTACAACTCAGAGGAGTTCCTTGGTTACCTAACACAAGCCTTAGGCATGCAGGATATAGTGAAAAGAAAATTAATGGCATTTATGGTTGAAATAAAATACACCAAAGGCAAATACTGTATACTGAGGGCCGGTAGTATTCCACACTAAAATAGGGCAGCTTGCACTGTTGATATGCTTTCAGGTGAAAGAGTTACATCTGTGAGTGTTAGTTTCTCAATTGACACTCTAGGACCAAAAGCTTTGGATTGTCCGTACAGTGTGATTCTGTACAGAGTGCTTTGAAAGTAAATATAGGAAGTCCCCCAATTACAACAGTTCATTTAATGACCGTTCAAAGTTACAATGGAACTGAAAAAGTGATTTATGACCATTTCTCGCAGTTACAAACTTTGTAGCATCCCCATGATCATGTGATCAAAATTCAGATGTTTGGCAACTGGTTCATACCTGGGGCCATTGCTGTGTCCTGGGGTCATGTGAACCCCTTTTGAGACCTCCTGACAAGCAAAGTCAATGGGGAAGCCTGATTCACTTAACCACCGAGTTATTAACTGGTCAGCTGCAGTGATTCACTTAACAGCTGTGGCAAGAAAGGTCTTAAAATGGGACAAAACTCACAACAAATGTCTCAATTAACAACAGAAATGTTGGGCTCAGTTGTGATAGTAAGTTGAGTATTACCTGTACCACTGAATGCCATTCATCTTATTGCTAAACAAATAGTTTTAAGTGCTTGCCTAAAATAGATTGCCCAAAATAATGAAACTAATTATGATTATGTGCCATCAACTTCTGCGATGATATATTGTAGATCGCTTTTCTCCAGGATGATTTTTCCCAATCTGGTCTTTCTAATTTTCCAACAGGGTATACCCATTGCTGCTGTAATTGAGTTCTCTTGCTTGCCCTCTTGTTCACATTCATTCTGCCTTTCCCAGCTAGAGAGAGAGGGAGAGGGAGGAAGAGAGAGTTGGGAGACAGGGACAAGGACAGGGACAGAAACAGAGACTAGAAAGTTAGGTCTCTGCCTAATGTGTCCGAGTATGATAATTTGAGCCTATTCATTTGTGCCTCAAGTCAGAACCCTGGGCTTGATTTGTTTAATGATTCATCTGTTTGTTTTGTTGACTTCACCGCAGTTCCAAAACATCAATCCTGTTTCTACCCTGTTTCTTCAAAGTCCAACTTTCATAGAGTGTCCTAGGCAAAACCGCTGCCTGCACAGTTCTAATATTTATAGGTATAGACCTAGGGTCAGCTCCACTGTGTACAGTATATGACATCAAAAAAATAACTCCAAAGCACAGTTAAAAGCATTTTATTATATTGCCAATAGTAACACAACCTCTGATTGTGCTTTATTTCTGCCCTTTCCCCCCATCCCTGCAGTGCTGTGAAATGGAGGAGGGTTTTTTAGAGTTGTTTCCTTCTCTCTTCATATTGTTATGGACTTGAGCTTTATGCCTCATTCAATTAGGAACAGATCAGGGTCATCTTTACTTTCTATATCATTGTGGTATCTGAATATCTTTTTCAAGGCCTTCATTGAACATGCCAGTCTGAGGTTATTTCTTGACTGCTGGGTCTTCGTTGATAGTCTGAAAAAGTAGGAGCTATCTATACTTTATCATCAGTTCAGGGGCTGGTTGCTTATACCTGTTCTCTATTAGTTTGATCTTTTTTACTATGTCCCATGTTTTCACTTTGCTCCTTGACTTTCAGTACGAGATCCGGCAGTTCCTTTACAGCTTTCAGCATAGTACAGTTTACTGTTTCTTCCTCCAATTTTAAGTCATGCTCCTCTTTTTTGAGGCCAGCCTCCATCAGGTTGAATAAATAAGGGGAGAATTCATACCCTTGTCTCGCTCCTTTTCTGATCTGGAGCCAGGCTGTATTGCCATTTTCCATCTGGAGTCAGGCTTCCTATCCTACATATAGGGTTTTACACAACGATAATGAGATGTTCTGGGATTTCAATTTTCCTATAATAATAATAATAATAATAATAATAATAAATTTTATTTATATACCGCCCTCTCCCGAAGGACTCTGGGCGGTTCACAGC
>JANHGD010004621.1:42055-52652 GCA_027560375.1 Imantodes cenchoa | reverse complement strand
GGAATAATGTAATGAGTCACAAGGCAGCCGTCACCTACAAGTTCTAGCTTGTGCATTGAGTACCAAAGAAACACTGAGTACTGGGACAAAATTTTTGTGTCAAAATGCGTTGATACGGAAATACCAATTTCAATGAGTTTCAAAGCAGTTGAGTACCAAGGTACCACTGTAAATAGGCAATCCATGCTATTTATGTATATTCTTTTGATCCAAATGCATGGTTGGAAAAATCGTTAACCAGCCAGTTTTCTTCCCCATAATAACTCTTGTGAATAGGCTGGCTTGAGAGACGAAGACACATTAGTTGCTTTCATGGTTAAATTGGGATTTGAACCCTGTGATCCTAGTTATATTTCAAGCCATCTTTTCTGGCAACTGAAGCTGCAACTCAAATTTCCAGCTTGAGGTATTAGGTATTATGCAACGTTAGTTCTGAGTCATGAGGCTAATATGGATGCTCAATTCTTTGTTTATGTTCAATAAAAAAAATGTGTGATGGAAAGCATTCTTATTTCTGAAGTACACAGATATGGAAGCGCACAGATAATTTAGCAGTTCCGGACTTGCTTGACTTACAGAGAAACAGTTTCCAAGGCAACGGAGTCCTTGATGGAATTGCAGCGTTCAACTTGTTTCCAGCTACTTTATTTGTCATTAATCAGGAACTGTGACTTTACCAGGAAGACCTCTCTTGTGTGCTTTGGTGGCAGTTTTTGCAGAAATTCATTATCTTTCTCTGCTTTTGCCTCCTCCGCAACTCTGCCTGAGCAGATTCAGTGTTGGTGTTGAAATGTTAAACAGCATTCAAAAGGCTGCAACTTAATTGAAATTTCTTCAGTTCTTCTATCCTGAAAAGAATCGATCAATTCTTGCATCTTAAAAAGATACTTAAATATATCCTGGATATTTTCCAAGAAAGCATTGTATCTCTCTAGAGTAATGTTTCTCAACCTTGGCAGTTTGAAGATGTGTGGACCAACTCCCAGAATTCCCCAGCCGGCAACGCTGGGAGTTAAAGTCCACACAACAGCAATGCTGGCTGGGGAATTCTGGGAGTTGAAGTCCACAAGTCTTAAAGCTGCCAAGGTTGGAGACCCCTGCTCTAGAGGCCATTTGCATGCTGAAGTGCAAATGACTGAGGTCAACTAATGTTCGTATTCCATTTCGTATTTCAGGAGATCATCTGGGTCAGGTTTCAATGGATTCTCTACTGAAACAAAATATAAGCTGTCTGTTGCATCTACAAAACCTTTATAGTCTTGCATGAATGGATAAATATTACGTTGTGATATTTTCTTGGTATTCAAATACATTATAATAGATGTTCCATTTTAGAGATCATAGTGGAATTAGTTCCCAATCAACTCAATTTTAATCAAAATCAGACATTTGAGAGCCAGTTTCTATAGTGATTATGATATGGATTAAATTTTTCTTTATGATGAAGGTGCTGCTGATATTTCCTTTTCCATGAGAATGGATTACAAGTAATCTCCTTAGATAATTGAGAGGAACATTGTACTGAATATGATCTGGTCATAAGGATATTTTTTTTCTGCCTTGATATGATAGATTCCTGTAATTGAGCTTTAATTACTGTCAAGGAGATGGTACTCATACCAGATCACTGACTAATCCAAATGGAGACAGGAAATGGGATTGAGGCCTCTCCATACCACTTTCCCCTACAAAACCCAAAGCACAAAAATACATTCCAGAGAAGGCAGGCAGCAAACACTGACTCAGTTTACAAGTATGTTGTAGGGCTAAACTCAGTGCTTTGCCAACTGTGAGTTCTCCTTCAGGTCTAAAGTTGAGATGGTCACACAGATATACAAACTTCACCTCTGGAAGGAAATCATCCTGGAAAGGTGGATGACCATTACAGTGGTACCTCAGCACTCATTGTTACTGGTTCCGGGAGGTGTGATGAGTACCAAACAATTTTTTCTCATGAGGAATAATGTAGCGAGTCACACGGCAGCCGACACCAACGAGGGCGCTGTTCTAGCTTGTATGTTGAGCACCAAACAAATGATGAGTTTTGAGACAAAATGCTTGCGTCCAAATGCTTTTGAGTACCAAAGTCGATGAGTTTCTGAGCAGCTGGGTACCAAGGTACCACTGTATACAACATGAGCAGAATCTTGAAGCCAATGTTTTTCTCAGAGCCATACCTCTCTACTTCTGTGATGAAACGGTGGAAGAACCAGTCTTCAAAGATGAGACAAGGGTGACCTAAGCTTTCTCATTAGCTTTCCACGCAATACAAAGTGAAGCTCTTTGAGATGTTCTGCTTTAGATTCAGAACACCAGAAGCATTGGCACCTAGCAGCACAGCTAGCCTCCTCTTTGTAGCTTTGAAGTCTGTCGTTCTTTTCTTCTCCTTGATGATGTAGTTTCTGCCTGGCATTTCCTTCCAATAAAACCATGTTCCATCCACGTTGAATATTTGCAAGTGAGGATCTCCTTGAGAGTTTCCAGGAACTCCTTGGCTGCATCCTTGTCCGCACTTGCCATTTCTCCACTGACTTTGAGATTATGCAGGTTTGAATGAATCTGAAAAAAATGCAGGAGCCATCCGTGACTTGCAAGGGACGTGTCTCCAGCAGTGCCTTTTGTTGCAAGTCATGGAATAAGCTCTTAACCTCCTCCTGGATCAGCATTTAGCCTAAGCGGTACTTGCCATGGATCCACGCGCTGAGCAGCATCTCTATCTCTTCCATCCCTTTTCCTCTCCTCTTGCTTATCATTGTGGATTGCGAAGGGGCTTCTGACACATTCCATGATGTTCTTAGAAGGGGCGGCATGATGGCTCTACAGTTTAAGATGGCGAGTGTCAGCTGGAAAGCCCGGGTTTGAGAGTGTGCCACGCAATGGGGTGAGCTCCCGTTCTTCCTTTAGTTCCTGCCAATCTAGCAGTTCAAAAGCATGCAAATGCAAGTCGATAAATAGGTAACTCTTCAGCTCTGAAGAAGCTTCTTGGTTGGGAAGCGAAACATCTTTGAAAGAAAAAACAAGGAAGTCCAGTTGTCTCCTGAAAAAGCACCTTTGGGACAACCATGACCTGGATGACTGAGAATCTCTACAGGTACCGCTTTGGTGGGAAAGTTTACTGCCTTCCATACTTTCATGACAGCCATGTGATGACAGAAGCATCTCTCAGACAATGTAGGCTCCCTAGGCTGAGAATTGAAGGTGAGCACCTCCCCTTTGAGTCTATCACACCTGGATAGGGGAAACCTTGACACGTTTTTAATGATGTTCTTAGTCATCGTTCCAATTGTGGAACGATTCATGCTGCATTGCTGACCATCTTCTCCCCCCGGCTCTATTTTCTTCAATATCTCCATCTTCATCTGCCGCCAGCCAGGAGTTCAGTCCTGATGGACCTCAAGGTTGACTCAGACCTCCATCCTTCAAAGGTCAATAAAATGAGGATCCAGATTGTTTTGGGGGTGGGGGCAAGATGCTGACACTGTAAACCTCCCAGAGAGTTGCTGTAAAGCATTATGGGCAATGTTCCCTCTAAGTTGCGCGGCCGCGTGACCGTGCAGCTAATGAGAGAACAGCACGCAGCAGTTGGAAACTGCTGCACACTGTTTTCTTAGAGTAGAGTCCGCGCAGCCACACACGTGACTAGAGGACGGCGCGCAGCAGGTTCCAATTGCCGCGCGCCATTTTCTAGCACTATAGGGATTGTTGATTATGGGATGTTATACCAGTCTCAGTGCTATTGCAACTGCCGTTGCTATCTGCATTCCCCATTGTCATTCTTGTGTTTAATTGAGGACATTTACAGTCACTACACACCACATACAACTAAACAGTGAATGGTATCAGAGTGGCTCTGCAAACTATATGCAAACAGAAGTTACAAAAAGACAGGAAAGAGTTTAGTTTCTGCCTTCTCTTGACCTTAGAGCTTCTAAGTTGACGTTGCAGAAGGGTTTGTTCATATCGGTGGAAGCTTATAACTCGAAAGTTCTTAAGAGTAATATCTGTAGCCCTTAACTCTCAAAATGGGACATATGGATCACAAGTATGGTTAGTTCAACTATGGATGATTGTTTTAGTTACTCTAGAAAGAAATCACCCTGAATTACCAAAGTCTAAAATCTAAAATGATCTCATTGCCTCACTTTCATCAGTTAACCCATGTGTATCTCAGTATCATGCTTTGCAACACAGTTTGGGAATTGTGGACGGAGGATGATGAGTCACAATTTACAGGCTGAGCTTGTGTGAAATCACTTCAGTCATTGCGGTTGCTAGATACTCAAGTGGCAGATGATTCCCCATTTAATTCAGAACTCTTTCTTTGACTGCGCTGGTTTTAAGGTAAATAACTTTATACATATATACGCACATTTACACATACCCACACACACTGTTATTTCATTTTATTTCAGGATTCTAAAAAACCGAAAAAATTTACACTTATTTTTACAAGGACTGCTTGCCGGCATTATGATTATTCTTTGCAAAGGGAGAATGGAGGAGATCCAGTTGTGAAAGAAATGTTCTTTTAGAATGTTTCATTAATTGCATTGTGTTCTAAATATATTTGTAGTCTGTGCTAAAAATATTGACATTGTCATGTTCACGTTGTATGTAAATTATATAATCCTGATTTGATGTGCGTTCCTCTTTTAGCATGTTTCTGGGGATAAAATTACTGGGTTCAGTCAAGAGAATTATAGTTACAGTGCGCAAATCATTGCAGTTGGACCAGTTTCTATACGGCAACCTTTCCGCTCGTCTTACATAAGTACATCTCCATGAAATTTTTGATCTTCCATTTCATGCTGATTTACTTGCCAAAAACTCCTTTTGCAAAGGAATTGGTGCTTTCTAGCCTAGACATACCATCCTTCTGGTTCATGGGGCGTACCTTACTTTTTACCAGAAATATAGTGTCTTGCCAGCTTTAACCAAGAGGCACATACAATATGGTGGCCTGTAGGAATGAAACCAAACTGACTTGCATCTCATGACGTATTCAATAGAATTCAGGTAGTCCTTGACTTATGTCTGTAATTAAGCCCAGAATTATGATTGTAAGTCATGCTGGTCATTAAGCAGCAAATCATGTGACTACGATTTTATGACATTTTGGGGGTGGTCATTGAGCAAATGTACCAATCGTAAAATGAATGCCATGGTCATTAAGTGAATTCATTGTTCACAATGGGTGTTGTTTGCTGGAAACCAAACGATGCCAATTAACTCCAAAAATCGTTGTAAATCTTGATCGTGTGACCATTGGATACTGTAAACAGCAGTAAATGTGGGCCAGTTCTGAGCAACCAAAATGCAATCACTTGACAGGTGTGTGTGTGTGTGTGTATGTGTGTGTGTATTGCTGTCAGAATTTCAAATCTGTGTCGTAAGTACCTTTATTGGGGTCTGTTATAACTTCGAATGGTCGTTAAGCGAAACCTACCTATATCTGTTGCATTTACTGTTTGAACTGCTAATATAGACTGGAAATTACCCTGGTATTTCGCATCCAGGGAAAAAGGGTTGTAGTTGTGGCAGATAGTTTGCTGCATGATGTCATCCCAGTTTGCAATTGTGTAACTAAAGAAAACTTCATATACTAAGATATTTAGAAAGCGCTGGAAAGTAAAATGCCAGGGTTACAAAGCCAAAAATAAATTGCCTGGTACACATGGACTGTAATGTATCACGTACATGAAATATTGTGTACAGTTCTGCTTTCTGCACTTAAAAAAATGAAAAAAAATCTAAAAAGGGACAGTGAAAATATAAATAGGCGGGACAGATGTCTGTCTCTTTGTAGAACAATTTCGGTCATGTTAGCTTTGAAGAAATGTTAAGTGGGAGAGGTGTGCATAATTATTCCTGGTCACAGCAGATGGCAGCACCCAGCTGACATTAGCCCGTCTTGGAACAAGTGATAAGCAGGGTCAGGCTTAGGACTTGAATGTGTAACCAGCTCAAACCCCTGTATTTGTAGATGAAACAAGGAAGTTAAAGTAGCTCAGAACAAGGCAGACCACTTCTATTTTCTATATTTCCATATGAAGAAAGTTACACAAACGGGTGGTTTTGGAACGGCAAAGTAACTGTTTTGAGGCACTGAGCTTGACTTGAAGGAATTTTGACCTTTACCTCATTAGAGAAATCAGGTAGGAAGAAAACTAGGAACTCTGAGAAAAATAATACTCAAAATAGTATGAGATCTGAATCTGGGGCTTTCCACCTTACGCCTCAAATCTCTGGGTATTTTCTTTCTTTCTTTCTTTTTTTTTTTGATAGTAAAATTTTCTGAGCCCATGCAACACATGTCACTTTCACTTTCATCACCGGTCCTATCACTGATGAACCTTTGGCATCGTAATAGAGGCAGTTTGGTGTTTCTGAGCCCTTCTTGCGTTGTAAAAGTTGAAGACTTCGTATTGCAGTGATTCAGGAAAGTTTGTGTAAATTTTATCTCTGCTTAGGTCCCTTTTGGCCAACTGGCGAGGATGGGAAAAATTGTGGACGCAGTGTTCTTTTTGAAACCAAAACTTTAATGGCACCTCTTTTGCTGGGATCCTTGTTGAACAAGTTGTTTCACCTCGCTCAGTGCCAGAGCTGTTACAGGAATGGGGCAGAGATGTATGTAAATGGGCCAACCAAAATAGCACCAGAAAAGGTGAGAACACAACTTGAAATGCAAAGCAGGGCCCCCAGGGAGGGAAGAGTAGGGAATTTGTTTGTGCTCAATGGTGCCTTAAAGCCATGTATTAGCATTTCATCCCTATAATCCTCAAATTGCATTTAAAAAGAATTTGGGATGGGTCTACTGTATAGGCAAGAGTCAAGATTTCAAAGTATAAAGGGGAGTCCTTTTTTATATTTTTGTAGTTCTACCGTAACTTCTGCAGTTTGCTTGCACAGTTGATCAAATGAATGTTGTATTTAGTGTTTTAATCGGAGAAAGCAAAGTCACCAATGATTAAAAAAAAGAGTTATCTTAGCTAGAGTTGAGTGTAGTCTCTACACTCTCCTGTGCGCTGCTTAGGAGAGTCCAAGCATAGGTTAACTTCATCGGTTGTCATGGGGACTGAGTTAATTGATTGAATTAAACACGCCCCCTCTTTCTGCTCCACAGGCTGTGATAGTCCAGTTTTTCTAACTCAATCAGTGTAAGAAGGATGTAATACTTTAGCTCAGCTACCATTTTTACAAATAAAGGAAAGCGACTGAAGTTCTCATGCTTGGACATTTCCTGAATGCAAAAGATTACTTACTTGCTGCAGGCATGTGTGCAGGCTAGCTGGTATGCTGGCCACTGCTAAACAGCTGATGCAGCCGGAGTCCTTGCCTCACGGGGCTATACTCGAAGCAGAGCAGCCGTAGGCATAGGCAAGTCTTCTCCGGTTTTTTTGCTGGACGATCGAGCAGTCGTTTTGAAGGCTCTGTGCTCCAGCTGGAGCAGGTAAGCAGCAAAGAGTGCCGGGGAGGCTTGTTTTTGCCTCTGTAACTGGTGGTGGCCATTTTAGTTGCAGGGGCAGCCATTTTGTTTTGTGCTTGCTGCGATCTGCCTGTTGTTAGGTAGATTTCATCATGGTAACCATTTTGTTTGGCTGTTCTGGTAGTTTTCCAACACATTTAGTGACAGTAACCATTTTGAGAGGCCATTAGAGCTGCGCAGCTGCCAGGCGCCATTTTGTTGCAGTTTTTCTGCCTTAGAAGTTTATTCATAGCTGCTCTCTCTGTAGAAGCTGATCTCTTGCTGAAATTTCACATAGCATTGCATGTTACTGCTACATGGCGCTGTTATTTCTTAGTGCCTGGGGTGAGTGCTATTCCCGGGGATCCATGGGACAGAGTTGATCATCTGCTCGCCCAGGCACAGTATAGGAGTCCCTGCCTGTGGGTATTACTCCTTCAGCCCTAGGGGTGTGTTGTGACTCTACTTAAGTGCGTGTTTCAGGGCTTGTTGGCCTTTCACCATGTCTGGGAAGTCTGGTAAGAGTCAGAAGGCCTCCTCTTACTCTGGCCATAAAAAAAGCCACTGCAAAAAGTCAGACCTCCTCTAAGGATAGGGCTGCGAAGGACAAGGCCTCAAAGTCTCCTGAGATACAGGCCTCTGCAGCATTGTTAAAAGATGCTGAGAGGAGGCTCAGGGCCTTAGAAAAGCAATTCGCCAAGGACCAGAAGCAGGCAGAGGTACCTTTGTGACAGGCACCCCAACATCTGACCCAATTTTGCTGTAGTCTCCCCAGCATCTGCAAGATGCTTGAAGTCCAGTGTGAAATTTCCACAGGTGATCTGGTTATTTGGAAGAACTATATTTCACCTTTAAAAAAATATTTAATGGAAGGAATGGCTATTCCAATAGACAACGTGGGATGATAATTAAAAAGCAAGGCATAGGATACTCATTTCCTTGATTGCTTCCTGTTTTACAGTGCTTGGTTAGTAGCAATTGGTTCCCTTTTATACCATTTTATTTTGTATGATGTCTTCTGGAGGATGTGTCTGAGCATTTGCAATATCAGTGACCTATTAGATCAGAGTTCCCCAACCTTTCTGACTTTGTCGATTGGTAGTAGGATGTGGCTCGGGGGTTGGGGATTCCTGTGTTAGACCCCGCCCCCCAAGAAATTAAAAATTAAATTTAATTCAAATTTCATTTAAATTTAGTGGGCAAACCTAATCAGGCCTCAATCTTGTGACATTTCTGCTTAAGTAAGGATATTTCACACAAAAATTGTTGTATTTCATGATATGTCAGCCTAAAACACCCACAGTGTCTCATGTGGATTTCATAGTCACACATGCACGATTCAAGGGAAGAGGTGTTTGCATATGATATGTTACCTTTGATAATAAAGATATTACATTTGCTAGTGACTGGAAACCCCTCATTGCTTTTTTTGTTGAAAAAGAAATGAATTTGTGATTTATGGGTTTGCTGATTAGAAAGTGCAACTTATGGAAAAAGGAAACTATGATGTAACCTTAGCGAAATATAAAAGCATTTATAGCTGTGAAAAAGACTGGAAGTCCTTCCCTTCCCTCCTTCCTTCCTTCCTTCCTTCCTTCCTTCCTTCCTTCCTTCCTTCCTTCCTTCCCCCCTTTCTTTCTTATATCTAATTACTTTTTTACTTACTATTTTTTTATTTTCCAGCTCTTACCTTGCAGGCTTTTTCATTGCTACTCTCTCCGAAGAATGTTTTTCCAGCCCTAAGTCTTTGAAGGCTTTTTTTCATTGCTCTACTTGCTCCCAATAAGTTTCTTTCCAGCCCTACTGAGGTGCTAATGATGTTCCCAGCTCTTACCTGCTTGCAGACTCTTTCATTGTTACTCTCTCCGAATAGGGTTTTTTTAAAGCCCTAACCAGGGGATAAAATAATGTGCTGAAGCTGACCAGACTAAGGACGCTAGCCAGATGAATACCTGATAGGCAGATTTCTCCACCCCCTGCCATTTTCCTCCCCAAAAACTAAGGTGCGTCTTATATTCTGAAAAATACAGTAGATTTAATTGGCAGCAGCATCTTCTCAGTTGCTATTATCAATAACATGACAATTCGCCATGGCCAACTCGTCACAGCCAACTCACCAGGCCAACTCGCCATGGGACAACTTGCTGTGGGTACTAAGTAAGGCAAATACAATTTAACTTTTTGTTATCAGCTCAGATCAAATGTGTTTTGAAAAAGGAAGTCCAGGCCCAGAGTGAAGAGGTCAACTATCTCTGGAGGAAGTGTTGACCTGCCTTTTGGCCACTATCTCTCTCACCCTCACAGTGATTAAATCTTAAGGAAACAGCACTTTTTAAAAGAAAGTCCATGTGTAACATTGTTGGGAAGTGGTGGCCACAGTTCTAAAGGTGCTTTTTAAAAAGGCAACTGGACTTTTTTTGTTTTTCCTTGAAGACATTTCGCTTCTCATTCTAGAAGCTTCTTCAGTTCCAGAACTTCTGGAGGCAAGCCGCTCCATTGGTTAATTGTTCCCATTGTTAGGAAGTTTCTCCTTAATTCTAGATTGGTTCTCTACTCAATTAGTTTCCATCCATTGCTTCTTGTTCTATCTTCAGGTGATTTGGAGAATAGTTTCACCGCTTCCTCCTGTGGCAGCGCCTCAAATATTGGAAGACTACTATAATGTCACCCCAGTCCTTCTTTTCATTACAGTAAACACCCCCAATTTGTGCAGCTGTTCATAAGTTTTAGCCTTAGCCCCCAATCATCCTTGTTGCTCTTCTCTGCACTCTTTCCAGAGTCTCAACATCTTGTCTATGGAGATTCTCAATCATCCAGGTTGTCTCAAAGGTGCTTTTCCAAAAAGGCAACTGGACCTTTTTGGTTCTTTCCTTGAAAACTGAACTTTAGAAGCTTCTTGGAAGAGAAGCGAAACAACTTCAAGGAAAAACAAAGAATGTCCAGTTGCCTTTTGAAAAAGCACATTTGGGACAACCATGACCTGGATGACTGAGTATCTCTGTAGACATAATGGCCACAGTATCTCTTCAGAACCCTTGTTGGCTGTATGAAAAAAGGGGCCATAAGACTGAGAGCACGAGAGGAAGCATTTTGGAAGCCAAAGGCCCTGTATACGTCTTACGGTCTGTTTTC
>JANHGD010004615.1:2941-13869 GCA_027560375.1 Imantodes cenchoa | reverse complement strand
GGGTGTGAGTGACCATGTGTAGCGAGTCCCGATCTAGAAAGGGCCGCAACTGGCGCACCAGACGAATATGGTGGAAAATCCTCCCGGCTGCGGCCGCCACATGATCTTCTAGCGACAGCCGTGAGTCCAGGAGGACACCCAAGTTGCGAGCCCTCTCCGTGGGGGCCAATGACTCACCCCCAATAGTCAGCGATGGCGTGAGCTGACTATATCGGGACGACGGTAACCACAGCCACTCAGTCTTGGACGGATTGTGCTGCCTCTTTCACCAAAACACGGAAACAGAGGGGGAAATCAACATGGCTTCTTCAAAACAATAGGCCAGAAAGGAATGCGTGCTTCTTCTATAGCTAGATATCTAACCCAAGTTTCCAACTGCAACAGCTTAAAGTGGCTTCCAGTGAGAACTTCATTTTATCCCACAACATCCACCCTTTCAAAACATTTGAGTGGAGAGAGAATGATGCCTTCAAAGTCCACCTTATTGATTCCTTTACTTGTCATTTTCTAGAAAAACACCACTGTCAAGACTGGAAAGTGGCTGTGATGAACAAATTGCCCAAAGACATTCTGAAATTCTGGATTATCCATTCTCAAACATAACAGAATTTGCCAGGCTCACATACACACACCACAACAACAACACAGAGACACAGAGACACACACACACACACACTATAAATTATAAATCTATAATTTAGATTATAATTCTTGGCATCCCCAGCATCATAAGAATTATAGATAAGTACTGTAGCATCTGGATGGCACAAAGTGATGGCACACGGAACTTTTAAAAAAAGAATAATCTTGGAATGGCTTCCAGTACACTGAAATTGTCTCATATGAAGAATGTTGATATCTCTATTTATCTGTTCTCTAACAGAGAAATACTTTTTCCCACTTTACTACTTCTGCTTACCTACTTAAACCTCACCAGTATCTTTGCTCTTCTTAAGCATTCTGGCCTACTCACTAGATTGCTACTCCTTGTGATTTTGCTTAATTGTCACTTTCATCTGCTAATAAGGTTTCCATAACAAGTGGTGGAATGCTGCATAAAATTCACCTGTTATTTTCCTATTTTTCTTTTATTCCTGCCATTCCTGCTCCCTCCTAATAATGTATATATCTTATGAAATGCTCACTTCTGTTTTGCTTTGATTTCCCCCCCCACACACACCTTTTTTTTCATAATAGGCCTTTGGAAAGTATAGGAACCTTATGGATGTAGAAAAAATATATTGTTTTGGACAGTCTGGAGCAAGTGCCCAGAAGGTGGCCCATCTCAGATTATCCTTTCTAATAGCTGTTGGTTTCCCTTCAGGTTACTGTTAACAGATTTGACAGCGCACAAGGAATATTTCTTTAGCATTTACAAAAGTGTTTAAAGAAGAAAGTCAGAGTTTGGAGAAAAGCTAGGAATGAAACAAAAGGCATTCCAATGAAAGAATGTCATAGAAGATGGTCCTGAATTCCTCACACTTTTTAAATTTATATCCTGCCTTTACTATTATTATAAACAACTCAAGGTGGCGAACATTACTAATACTTCTCCCTCCTCCTATTGTCCTCACAACAATAAGCCTGTGAATTGAATGGGATTGAGAGAGGGAGTGACTGGCCCAAGGTAACCGAATGGCTTTCATGGCTACTCAACGATTAGAACTCACGGTCTCTCAGTTTCTAAACTGGTGCCTTCTCCTCAACCTGTGGTGCCCTTCTAGCACCCCGTTTAAATGTTTTGCTCTATAACTCCCATATTCCCTTACCAATGATCATGCAGCCTAGGGCAAAAGGCTATACACCCAATCTCCCAAATAGGGTTTTCTCATATATTTTCACACTTGCTGGGGATCCGTTTTATCTAAACCAGGGTGTCAAACGCGCGTCGTCATGGCAGCATCACATGACATATCGGGACTTTTTTCCCCTTCGCTAAACCGGGCAGGGGCATGGCCAGCATGTGACGCATCTGGGCTGCAGGCCATGAATTTGACAGGCCTGATCTAAACCCCGGTTTAAACCAGTCAAGTTTAAAACTATCTGGAACTAAATCAAATTCCACCATATATCGGTGGTTCTCAGGTTTTTTTTTTTAAGTACCATCAACTTCTCTGTCAATCACCTCAATGCCAATAGGTTAGGAAAGAAAAATCCACCTTTGTAGAGAGGGCATTTATTTGTTTAAAGATATTGTATTATTATATTTATTATGTATGTGGAAATTCCAGCAACTAATTTTGTGCTTTACTTTACACTATTTGAGTCTTATCAGTACTTACATACGCCTCCAGTTGAGAATGATTGAAACAGGCAACACCTAATCTAAAAGGGGGTACAATAAATAAAGACATAAAACTGATAACTGATTTTAAAAAACCGTAAGTAAACTATGTGCTCTGTCATTGGATTGCTACTTTGGGATTACAGCATATGCACAAAACACAGGTCAAACCAAGAACATTATCAGTCTATTACAAAGAAGCAGTTGAGAACAGAACAGTCCCCCCTATATGTGTGTGTGTGTGTGTGTGTGTGTGTGTGTGTGTGTGTGTATAAAAAAGCAATAGACATCATGATCTCCGGAACGTTTAAAATTTTTATTTAAAACTACTAAGCTTTCGTCACTTTTTCTCCTTTATTGTGCAACAATTTTTTTGTTCTAAGTGCTGGATCAGAGGTGGGTTCCTGCCGGTTTGGACTGGTTCTCTAGAATCGGTAATGGGAATTTCCCCCCACTCGCCAAACTGGTAGCGATGGCCAGCTGGACACCACCACTACCCCGAACTGGTCCACTGGCTTGAAATCCATCCACTGGAGCCAAATTTAAGCAAAAATAACCCTCTGCTCATGCGCAAAGCCTCTTGTGCATGCGCAGAGTTTAACCCGGGGAGCGACCCCGAACTGATAGCGAAGGTAAGTAGAACCCACCCCTGTGCTGGATGTATTTTTGTTTGTTTTTTTGTTTTGCATTTTACTTTTTATGATAAAACAAAATAAATATATTTTTTAAAAAGAGAGAGAGAGATATTTTTCTCCTTCAAACCAGCTCTTGGATAATTAGAGAGCAAAGTGCTTTGAATTTTCCTTCCCAACAGCAAAATTAAATTAAATTATGACTATTCTTACATATGTATTGATGAGCAGCTAAGCTGTGGCTGGAGCTTTGTTCTGTGTTATAACAAAAACAGTAACCAGTAATCAATTATATTTGTAGGTACTTTTAACTTACATCGGTTTGTAAGTAGCTCTGCAGGCACAACAGAAGAATTAGGAGGCGAGTTGAGAAAACAAAATTCAGAATATGGAGACCAAAAAATGGAATGGAGGTACTGCTGCATTAATTGAAAATATTGATCTGATTAAACACAAAACCTAGGTTTGGTTGGTATGCACCATTAACCTCATTGTGTAATGACATCATTATGCAAATGACACAATTTCCCCTCAAAACCAAACCCTTTATTTCCTATGTTATGCAACTGAGGTAAATGATGCTATTTGCATAAGGACATTATTGCCCAAATGACACAAATTGACATGAATAATATTGTTTGCATCATTTGTCTAATGACATCATTAAAGACAGGATACAGATTGCTTCAACTGAGTACTCCTGAATTTAATAGACGTTCTTTAATAACCAAACATCCCTTCCCCTCAATTAGTTGGGTAACAAGTTTTGCTAATATATATGTTCTAACATATTGGCAAAAGAGGGGATGGAGTCCTCAGTTGGTAATGTTAGTTCAATGTCTACAGATTAGCCTAATTTAACAATACATGTTCAAATAGCACATTTAGGACAGTGATTGGTAAGAGATCAGGACAAGAAAGCAAAAGAAGACAAAATTAATTAAAACTCCTGCAAAGCATGACATGAAAGAAGGTGCATCCATTTTCTGGTGACAATAATACTTGCACTAATATTTTTTGGCTTTCTGTGGAATATTTTAAAGAGAACAAAACGTTTTATGGAGGGGCAAGAAGTTTCTCTCTCTTGAATAAAGGAGTGTCTTTTAGACATTTCACTGGAAACTTACAAAGTAAGTGGATGGTCCTTAAGATGAAAGCATTCCTCTCTCCTTACAATCCCAGGTGGCTTGTTTCAGCCCCCCCCCCCCCCAAATTCAATTCCCTAGCAAACCAGCAATGTTTAGTTTGAATTCTTACAACAACTAGCAGGTGACCTCACTTACGTCTCGTTCATAGATCATAGCTTTTCAGTGACTAGCTAAAATCTGGCTTGCCATGGTAATCTGATATTTGAATTTTGACCAGGTCTGTCCAAGTTGGAGAAAAGAGAGAGAGAGAGAGAGAGAGAGAGAGAGAGAGGGAGAGAGAGAGAAGTAACATTTCTCTGTCTTGGGGTAAATAATTTGAAATTTGTAGTGTTGAGGAAGTTTCCCAAAAAAAATCAATGGTTTTGTTCTGTTCCCCTTGCCCAAACACAATGACGAACCAAAATAATAAAAAGTCACCAAGTTTTATTTCACAGCACCGGAAGTCTGTGCAAGAGTTAATGTCTTTCAGGGTTTGTTATCAAAGTCCAGCGCTGGCTGCTTCCCAGCAAGAGTAGATAAGCAAAATAACTTACTGACTTGGCAGCAGTCCAGAAGTCAATTTGCAAAGCCAAGAATGCAGAAGTTTTAAACAAGACAAATTCAGAAGCCACGATTCCACTATAACAACTATGTTGTTCTTTGAGCTTTACGTTATGCCCCTTCTTAAGCTCTAAGGGCGTGGTCCAGACCTCCTCCTCCATAGCTACAGGTGTCTCTTCCCTGCTCTGCATTCACGAGCATCAAGAAGAGGCTCCTCCTCTTCTTCCTCTGAATCATCAGTTACAGATATCACAGCTGGTTCCACCAACTCAGACGAGGCTTCCTCGTCACTCTCTGACTCCGGTGCCAAGACCACCGGATGTCTGTGTTGCACTTGCCTGGTCTCCCGTGTCTGAGTCCATCTCTAACGGGTGCGAGCTAACCACAACACAGCCTCTGCCTCCTCACTCTCCCTCAGTTCCTTGAGCTCCCTGTGTCTCTGCAATCCATGGAAAGGCCTCCGCTGCTTCCAGGGAGTGGGCCAGGCTGAGCTGAATGCCGTTTCTCTTCTCCCGGTTGTCTTCAGTGGGTGGTCAAAAAAGTCAAGATGGCAGCCATGTTTTTTTGTGCGAAGCTTTACTTAGATTGCCTTTTTTGTCCATCCACTGCAGAGACCTTTCTCTGGGGTCTTTTCATCAAGACCTGCTTCTTAGCCCTAGTGTGTTTTTTAAATAATTTTGTATTGAAGTTTTACAAAACACTTAAAAACTAACACAAACTAATTAAGAGCAGTGGATGAAAAAAGGAAGGGAGGAGGGAGGGAGGAAGGAAGGAAGGAAGGAAGGCTTGATTCCCATTTCCTTTGCAGCAATTATACATGCAATTAAAACAAACCTATCTTATCCTATGATTACAAAAAATAATAATTCTAATTCTTAAAACCACGAATCATAAGTGCCTTTTTTCTGTTTCATGCAAAACTCTAGGGGGAGGGGGCTTTCCGGTCAACCATAAGTGTCAATGTTGCCTTTTCTGTAATCTGGGAGGGCAGCTGAGCCTGATTTGCTGCAATTTCGCATTTCCATCCCCCTCCATCAACCTTCCTATGCTGTGGATAAAATTGAGCCTTCCCTCTTTGGAGCATCCAAATCTTGCTGCAGTTGCATATAAAAACATAATTCCACGTCTTTTTTTCTAGTTGCTTGTGCATTAGTCCCAAAAGAAAAGTATCTGGCTTCAATTGTACTTATTTTAGTACATCTCGGCAGGTGATCCATTTATGTTTACTTATAATATCTGGTCTATAAAATGCTTCTTGTGCTGAAAGCCACAAAGGCATTTTGGAATAAAACCTGAGTTTATATTTATTCCATACAATAGGTCATCTAACATGGTCTTGTAATATTACAAGACCATATATTTGGTCTTGTAATATATTTGTATTCTGTATATGTATTCTGTTGATTAATCTTCCAAATTCTTTTAATTTACTCATTCAAAGTTCAGTTTCCCTTGAAGAATCTGTCCGAATCAAAACCAAGCCACCAGCAACAGCTCTTAACTTGTATGACTCTTTCTTCATCTTCAAACCTGTGACCCTTTCATCTTCTCTCATATCTCTGTTTAATATTTCAAGGACTAAAAAACTCACATGGTTTAGCTACATCTTCATTAGCAATCATTTGGGCTGTCTGCAAAATATAAATTCTCTCTAAAACCTTCAACAAAAAAAGTTAAATTCAAATGATCAAAAGCCTTCTCTGCATCTAAAAAGACCAATGCATCTTATTTTTTTGTGTTCAAATATTCCAAAATATCCAACACAGTTTTAACATTATCTTTCAACCATCTTTTAGCAGAAACCCACACACCCCGTGAATGAATTTTTGCAAAATTCATTTTAGTCTTTCAGCTAAAATCATTGTGAACAACTTTTTTTATTATTATTGATTGATTGATTGATTGATTGATTTGTAATTTCTTATTGAAGTCAATTTTCGTCCTTATTTACTTGTTAATGTTATCCTGGTATCCAGAAAGAGTTCCTTGATCTCTGTAAAGGTTATCAGAGTTTCTCCTCAAAGCACCCATCCTTTGGGAGAAATGCAATCTGGTTTCCCACCTGGGAGGGGCCACATTTCAGGCAGAGCAGAGAGGTTGAGGGGAAAGAAGAGAGTCGGGGGGAGCAGCTCCTCCCTGGGATTTCCCAGAGGATCTCTTGAATGGAACAAGGAGGCTGCTGCAGCTGGGCCAGTTTTATTTATTTATTCATAGAATTTATAGGCTGCCTACCTTATCTGTCTAGAGATGAGGAACCATAAAGGAAGCTGCTTAGAAGAACCTCAAGGGCTCTTTCTTGGTTTCTGGAGCCTGACAATAATACAGCCTGGGAGCTCCAAGCCTTTTTCCTGTTTTGCTCTTTGAGACTCTCTGAGATTGATTCTGACACCTCTGATTGTTAGAGGGGTTCCCTGATTCCCTCTAAGTTGTGTTGCTTACAAAACAGGGGGATTCAACCTGTATCTGAGGCTCATCCTGAGGGATAACAGTGTTATGAAATTTCCTAGAAAGCAGCTTGCCAAGGGGAAGATTGTGGGAAGGGCTCCTTCCTGTTTCTCCTAGGATTTAGTGCTCAGAATATTTTCCCCTTGAACCTGTATGATCAGCTCTTACGCAATCACCCAACCACTGCATCAGAATCTGGGGAGACAGCAGGCAGAGAAGGGTGAACCCCAACTGCTTAATTCAGCCATGGTCCCTGCCATCCAGACCAGCACCAAGAAGCCCTGCCTGGGGACTTGCCCAAGGGGAGCTCTGTCGCAGGCCTGAGAGAAGAGAGACTGTAAAAACACAGCAAGGACTCTGTTGAGGGTGATGAAATGCAGCCGATCTTGCAAGGAGAAATTACATTTGTAAGATGCTGGTTGGCCAAACCCTCCCATGTGCTCTCACCTGTACAGGAGCAAAGGAAGGGATGATGGAAACCAGCCGATAGTTCACAGGATATTTACTATTACAACTGTACTGGCTAGTGGTTTAAGTGGCATGTTCGAGGTCCAGCAATGCATCTCATCTGGCTCCATCCCCAACAGGTAAACAACCTTTCTCATCCATGTGTCCAACTATCCTGGTGGATGAGAAGAACAAAGTCAGGATGGTGGTCGGTGCTTCTGGAGGGACAAAAATCACAACAGCAACAGCCCTGGTGGGTCATGCTGGATAGGCTGAGGGATGCACCTCTTCTTGCTCTTTCAAGAAACCCTGGACCTCATAGATTCTCTATCAAGCGGGGAGAAGGCAGTACTCATGGGCACCAGGGCAATTTGTGGGCATCTCTCTCTATGACTCCTTTTCTTCTCTGGGAATAGCAGTATGCTTACCAGGACCAGAGTTTTTCATAGGTCAACTGTGGAGGACTCCTAAGGAGGGCCTGGCAATAGGAGAGAAGGTTAGCTGAGGTTACTTGAGGTCTGCAAATGGGGTTGAATAGATCCAGTGAAGGGGATGTATGCGGTGCTTGAGAGAAAAAGAGAGAAGAGGCTTTCAAAGAAGATGCCTGGAAGTCTCACCAGGTTTTCTACTCAGGTTCTTGAACAGACTATTTTTGAAGCATCTTCTAGATTTTGTCTTTCTGGGGAGGGGGGAAGGACATTTAACCCCCATAGTTTCATCAATTTTGTACTCTTTGCCATAGAATGAATATCTATGCTTGGGTTTAGCTACAGCTGTGGATTGGGGGAGTTGAAAGGAAGATGGAGAGAAAAGGTTGACAGGTGTCTCTCATCTAAGGTTATGTTTGGATTTGAAAGTTCCCCAAAATTGACCGTTTAAATTGTAAAATTGGAAACACAGACCTTAAAAAAAGTTTCAATTCACCCCATGTTGAAAGTCTGAGGTGGCATTGAGCTTTCCATTCTTATTTATCTCGCACTCTGCCTCTTAGGGGAAACAGTTGTTGGTTAAAGCAATGATCAAGTACATCTCAAAGCTCCTTGGCAAGACAGACATTTTACTGAGCAGCTAAAACCTCTCTGGTTTCTCCCAACTCATCCTGGATTCATGGATCCCTAGAAAGCTTCAATCCTGCCAGGAGATGCTTGGAGACTTAATCCCGTACCTCTTTTTTCATGCAGACCATCATCAATGCCCTGTGGCTTGGCTATGATGTTAAAGCTGCTGTGGAGGAGCCGCGAGTTCATAACCAGTTGCTCCCCCCGGATACACTTCTGGAGAAGGATGTGGAAAAGGTCTGTTTTAATAACGGAAGGAGACAGGTTGGGGTTTAGCCCAAAGGGGGTCACCAGTGGAAGGGTTCTCTTTCAGGAGTCTCTTTCCCACCTCTGTCACATTGTTGTGCAGTTAGGCAGCTGGGGAATCAGAGGGCTATAATTCTGAAACACATGCAGAGTCTCAGGTTGGGTGAAGTTACTCCCTTTAGCTCAAGGTGCTTTCTGAGTTGTCCAGTCCAGCTGATGGTAACTTGTGACAGAACATTACTAAGACCGTAGCTGGGAACAGCTGTCTCTTGACTGAGTCATCTCTGCTCCACAAGGCAAAAGAGGCTGATGTAAGAAAATGCTCTTGGATCTCTTGAAGATAATGGTGTGTAACCTGGTTTTCCTTTCCTTGGTCTAGGAAATCGAAGAAGACCTGGTGAAAAGGAAACATGAAGTCAAGAGGATCAATGAAGGTGCTGTGGTGCAGGCCATTCTCTGGACTGAAAATGGTTGGGCTGCAGCCTCCGATTCCCGGAAAGGGGGCTTTCCAGCAGGATACTGAGCTGCGCAGCTACACGTTGCTCGGAAGGTCCGAGCTTGACTGGCTCACCACTTTCTACAGATCTTTGGAGCAAGTGATTCTGTGTCTCACCAATGTGGGGTATGGGGTAGATTTATAATGAACATAGGATAATGAGATGACCATGGGACAATTGTGTACTGCTTCATTAACAAACACTATAGATGTAGAGATGGGGGCGGGGAATCCAGCTGTTGGCATCAGCTTGGCCTTGGCATTTCTTAAGGATCCACAGAATCCTGCTGTTTGTTGTTTCCTTGGTAGATCCCCTGCTGAATGCAGGGATTGTTATCCAGGCCTCCTGGAGAAAGCCAGACAACCGGAAGTGGCTTTTGTAGCTTGGTGTTTCTTGGCAGCAGAAAAGGCATCCTGGATGCTTCCACTGGCCTATCCCAGATGGGTCAGCAGGTGGTGCTCTACACCCAGCAGAAGAAGACTGTTGGATTCCCCTCCCTCCAAATGTCACCGTTGGATGGGGTGAGAAGCGGATGGCCTCTACATGGGCTGTCAGCAAATGTGTGTGTTTTGTCCAGGTGCAAGGAAACCTAATAACTGGGCCATTTTCTGACCCTGGTTCAGAAGACAAGTAGAGGAATGTGAGACTTGGGCCTTGAGAGACAGACAGTCCTCTCTCTCCCTTTTGCCAGCCATGGCCCCTTCTGCTGCCCCAGCTACTGTTCGGGCTGATCCACCCTCCCACAAGCCAGAGTGGGCTGGAAGGCAGCTGCCAGAGAGCGGAGTGGGGGGACTGTGCTCTAGAGGGCCAGGCCATTTCCAGTGCAAGGCATTGCCCACCCACAGCAGAAGCCAAAGGGTTGGTGGGGTGCCAACCAAAATGGGGCCAGGAACAAAAAGAAAATTAGTTCAAAATAGCTAAGTATAACAAGGATGTTTCTAATATTTTCATTCCTTTCTCAAGTGTCATGCCCAGTATCACAACCAAATCAGGGGTGGGTAACTTACCTCACTGTCGGTTCGCTTCCTCCTGTGCTACATGGGCACGCCTTGTGCATGTGCACATACACAGTACAAAAATTCTCAAAAAATCCCCCCCCACAAATGCCCAGAACAAGATGACAGCGCATGCGCAGTGCCAGAAACTCGGCTTCAGGCGGCCACTATTGCCTCGAAAGAATTGTGAACCAAGGATTCAGGTATCTCCTCAAGCTCCCTCTGAAACCCATCCGGGTCCGTCAGACGCCTGGAGCGGAACCACCTAATCGGTTCCGCCTCCCTGCGGTGTAGGAGTGGAGCCAAAATGTCTAATCTCAGCCGAGAATGATCTGACCACGACAAGGGAGAAACAACTAAACCCCTTAATTTCAGATCATTTTGGCACTGTCCCAAGAGAAATACTACATCGAGCGGGTGTCCCCCCTCCTATGAGTCGGACCCTGAACTACTTGGGTCAGGGCCATGGTTGTCATGGAAGCCATGAACTCCTGAGCAGCCTCGGAGGTCTCAGCAAGCATCGGCAGGTTGAAGTCCCCCAGCACCATAAGCCTGGGGAACTCCACTGCCAGCCCAGCTACTACCTCCAGAAGCTCAGGCAGGGCCTTTGCGACGCAGCTGGAAGGCAGGTACGTC
>JANHGD010004613.1:174533-185433 GCA_027560375.1 Imantodes cenchoa | reverse complement strand
ACCATGGCAAAAGGGATGGAAGGGGGGGAGGGAGGGAGGGAGGAAGGGAAAGAGAGATTGTTTTCAGGTCTAATGGACTGTGCAAAAGGAGACTTATGGGGTGGGGCCTCCTGTGTTCACTGCTGTAATTTGATCCAGAGCAGATAGCAACCTCTTCCACACACGGTCTGGTCTGGTGCTTGCACATAAAAGATTTTGAGTCTCCTGATTATTGTTAACATTGTTAGCTGAAAAGAAGGCAGGGCCAGCATTCAGTCTTTCAGGGCAAAGAGGAAGGTGAAGTGGGGCACCAAGAGATTGCCGTGGGGTGTCCGTCTTCTGCTTATTAGGCCCACATTTTTAAAACCATGCCTTCGAGAGGGATTTTCTTCTGATGCAGGATCCTGGTAGTGCTGCTTTTTCTTTGTAATACGGGTGGGAGATTGGTCGGCTTTGAACATTTGATAAACATCACCTCATGTTAACATGACAATGAGAAGATGGGATTTTTCTTAAAGCTCATTTGGGCTGCTGTTTCATCTCTTGGTCTGGTGGAGCTCCTAGACTAAATATGACCTGAATTATGTGAGGAGACTTTAAAATAAGCAGCTCATTAAGGTAATAGCTGCTGGATTAGTCAAAGCCAGCATACAGTTAGTGTATGAAAATAAGTAGGTATCTTATCCTAGTCATCCTATTCAGCGATAATTTCTCAGAAGCATAGAAATTGTAGAATTTATCAAGTATTTAATCAGCACGCTTAAAATCATGAGGTCTGTAATGCCAGGAGAAATACATTTATATACATATATTTTTATTTTGCTAAGATTCCTTTTTTAGTTACTGAAGGAGATTTAGATGCTATTAGGTTATCATTTTCTTTCAGCTGGCAGGCTTGGAATTTCACAATTTTGGCCCTATACATTTGGAAAGCTCTAGAGTTACATAAAACAACATTCAGTAATAGCTGGTAATATCAAATGTGTAGTAAACTTGGAAAGGGGGAAGTAGTTTAAAGGCTTTTTGGTTAAAAGTTTGGACTCACCGTGGGAGAGGAAGCGGCTATACCAACTTAAAACTCAACACCAGTTGAACTTAAGCAAGTTACAGATGTCAGCCTAACAGGGTTGTTAAGAAGGTTAAAATTGGATAAGTTATAATATGTGTGCCACGTAAGCTTGGAGGAAGCATGGGATTAAATGTCTTAAGTAAATAATCTGCTTAGCTTTCTAAAACTTTTCAACAATAGTCCCCATGCATTTTATTGTTGATGGCTTTCCAACATGCTTCCTTGTTCTTTGGAACTGGATTGATGAACAGGTAAAGTGAGAGTAGAAAGGGCAATTGGGCAAGACTTCTGCATAAAGTAATGATGAGTCACATATTTTAATGTATCAAAAGTACGTTAGGTCCCAGATTTCTGTAAAAAAAAATGTTACTGTTCTGGTATGCTGTACTTCTTGTGCTTGGAGAATATTTCTTTTCCTATATTTGCTCAGTACTGAACCTGCTGCTGTAACAGTTTTGTGAACTGTTCTTATAGGCAATATGTTTCCTCTCCATCTTTTTTCAGATTTTCCTAATGTAAAGCTTAGCAACAAAGACCATGGAGGTGCTGCAGTGTGACGGCTGTGATTTTCGAGCGCCTTCCTATGAAGACCTTAAAGCTCACATCCAGGATGTTCATACTGCTTTTCTGCAGCCCACGGATGTTGCTGAAGAAACTCCTAGCCCATCGAGATTCGGTTCCATGAACAGTGACCAGGCTGAGGTGGAGTATTCTTTGGTAAAAGATGAATTTGCAGTGGCAGATGGGATGGCAGGTAACTTTCTATTTGGAACGTCATTCTGAGAAGTTATCCCATTGCAGCATTCTCACATTACCATCCTAATCTCCATATCCGAATCTTATAACAGATAAAAATAACCAGGAATTGCTTTGCAGGACAACCAATACCTGCGTTATTAATATTCAACAGGAAGCAACTGTACCCTATGGCTGAGAATGTAGATTCCAAGAAGTATTCATCAAGGAATCTGCTACTTGTTCATCATGGGTTGGTTGAAAAAGGAGAAAAATAGCCACATGTGGTGGATTGATCCTCCCAGGGCTGCTAAGTTTTTGATCAGTCTTTTCCTTCTTTTCTTACATTCAGAATTTACTACACAATGTCTAGAAAGCCATTTGTACTTGAAACTCATTGTATGCAAGATAAATATTTTATGGAACAACTTTAATAGTTTATCTAGTAGCTAGTGGCCTTTCGCTGCTAACAATGCTTGAGGTGTGTGTGTGTGTATGGTGTGTATGCCTAAATTGCACTGGAATTTTATCCTTATTAACTAGTAATTGGGGGCGGAGGATGGTTACATTATTTAGAAATAGTATATATGAATTCAGCCCTCTATAACTAACATTAAAAACGTGTATCTGTTTGTATGAATTAACATTTACATTTCAATTTCAATTGTGCTTTTATTACTAACTTTCCCTGGAAGACGAAAAGAATAAGGTAGTGGGGTTTTTTAAATTTTGTTTTGAGGTTGTTGTTTTTTATACATCCTATCTAGTATTTATGAACCAAATATCTTGGGAGGAAACACAGCTTTGAAGGGGGAAAAGAAAAACAAAGAACTGTAGTAAGCATACTTCACAGATAATATTAACTATTTTTTCTTCTTCTTTTTTAGGGCAAAATGCAGCTCAGCTGGGAACTGGCAATTACTATAGCCATAGCCAGGGTTATTATGGCCAACATATGCTCTCCAAATCAGCAAGCAAGTTTTTCCAGTGTAAATACTGTGTACGTTATTTCCGATCCAAAAACCTTCTCATAGAACATACTCGGAAAGTCCATGGTGCTCAGACTGGAAGTTCTCCAACTGGATCCACAAGTGCTGGTTCTTTAAACTACAACATCATGATGCACGAAGGGTTTGGGAAGGTATTTTCATGCCAGTTCTGCACCTACAAATCTCCCAGACGTGCACGGATTCTAAAACATCAGAAGATGTACCACAAAAACAGCCTGAAGGAGAGCTCAACCCCTCCTGCTTCTTCAGCTGCTTTATCTGAATCAACTTCTACGTCTGTCTCGATGCAGGATTCGTGCAAAGAGCTTCCAGCTGAAGTTGTTGAGCGTAGTATTTTGGAGTCTATGGTCAAGCCTTTAACCAAATCAAGAGGCAACTTCTGCTGCGAATGGTGTACCTACCAGACGCCCCGAAGGGAACGTTGGTGTGATCATATGATGAAGAAGCACCGAAGCATGGTGAAAATACTGTCCAACCTGAGGCAGCAACAGGATGGGACCAACATGTCAGATGTTGTAAACAAGAGTCCCCCAAGCCCACCCCCAAACTCTAACTATATACCCATGAATGCTTCTGGGCGAGAAATGCCCAACGCAACTGTCCCAAACTACAGGAGTTCGGTAAACAATTCTCTTATCAGGTCCAACGCCTCTTCAAAATTTTCCTCCACTTCTTACCCTCAGATGAAACATAAGGCTCCTCACAACTCAGGCATTGTTAATTTGTCTGACCGATCTCGTTATGGGGTTAGTGACATGGCAAATTCTAACGATCTGGATACCAACAGCATGCTGAATGACTCCAGTTCGGATGATGAGCTCAATGAATTAGACAGCGAGAATGGGTTGAACTCTATGGATCACCAAAGCTCGGGATTAACTGCTGAGCAGCTGATGGGATCTGAGGGCCACAAGTTACTGGAAACCAAGGGGATCCCCTTTAGAAGGTTTATGAATAGGTTCCAGTGTCCTTTCTGCCCTTTCCTTACCATGCATCGGCGGAGCATTTCTCGCCACATTGAAAACATCCACCTCTCTGGAAAGACAGCCGTCTACAAATGTGACGAATGTCCTTTCACCTGCAAGAGCTCTTTCAAGCTTGGTGCTCATAAGCAGTGTCATGCTGGCACAGCATCGGACTGGGATGCCGTGAATTCCCAAACTGAAAGTATAGCTTCTTCTTTAAACGAAAGTACAGTATCCTACGAAGGGGGAAATATAAACGGCAGGAAATCCGGGGGGATCATGGATTCCATGCAGCAGCAGCAACAGTCTCCGCAGTCCAATTCGCATCATCCGTATAAATGCACCATGTGCAATTATTCCACCACGACTTTGAAAGGCCTTCGGGTTCATCAGCAGCACAAGCACTCGTTTTGCGATAACTTGCCAAAATACGAGAGCCCGTCAGCAAATACCCTGCAAGACAGCGAGCCCGATGCTCATGCTTCTCCCAGCACTGTGAAGAAAAGCCAGACCTCAATTCTTGGACTGTCTTCTAAAAACAACTTTGTAGCAAAAGCCTCTCGGAAGATGTCCAATGACTTTCCCCTAGATCTGTCCCCAGTCAAGAAAAGAACCAGAATTGATGAGATTGCCAGTAATTTGCAAAGCAAAATCAATCAGAACAAGCAGCAGGAAGATGCAGTCATTAATGTGGAGGATGATGAAGAGGAAGAGGATGACAATGAAGTGGAAATCGAAGTAGAACTGGACAAGGAAGAAGAACAAACAGAACCACTGATGGAAATAGCGGCATTTGCTTCCCAGCAAATATGGGGAAGAGACCCAGGTGATCATCAGAAAGAGCCCAACTACAGGAATATCCCCCACGATTATAGCTCCACCAATGGGGCAGAAATTGAGCTAACTATATCTGAGGATGAGGAAGAATATTATTGTTCTTCAGTGGGTTTGAAGGATCCAGGACTGAATTCATCTATTCTCGGCAGCCAGGCAAGCCTATATGGATCTGATCAAAACAATGACAATTCAGATTTTGGTGATTCTGGAAGGCTTTACTATTGTAAACACTGTGATTTCAGCAACAAATCTGCCAGGAGTGTTAGCACTCACTACCAACGGATGCATCCCTACATTAAATTCAGTTTTAGGTATATTCTTGATCCCAACGACCACAGTGCAGTGTATAGGTGTCTTGAATGTTACATTGATTATACAAACTTTGAAGATCTGCAACAGCATTATGGTGAGCATCACCCGGAAGCCATGAATGTATTAAATTTCGATCATTCTGATTTGATCTATCGCTGTCGCTTCTGCTCTTACACCAGCCCCAATGTTAGGAGCCTAATGCCGCACTACCAAAGAATGCATCCGACCGTTAAAATCAACAATGCCATGATATTCTCAAGTTACGTAGTGGAGCAACAAGAAGGCTTAAGCTCAGAATCGCAAACGCTGAGAGAGATACTGAACTCTGGTCCAAAAAACCTGTCCACTTCGACCCCAGTTGCACGTGGGACTTGTGGCATACCTGCTGCTTTTAACAAAAGTTCTTCGAAGGGCAATAGCCCCGAATCTGAAAGCCAAAAAGAATCAACAGTCAACAGTGTTGTAGTTTATGATTGTGATGTCTGCTCCTTTGCAAGTCCCAACATGCATTCTGTCTTAGTGCATTACCAGAAGAAACATCCCGATGAGAAGGCTTCGTATTTTAGGATTCAAAAAACGATGCGTGTGGTGTCAGTAGAGAGGGGTTCTGCCCTCGCTCAGATGGCTTATGAACTAGGGTCCCCTGGCTCTCCCAAAATGTCGTCATTACCACCTCCACCACCTCCAGACCTTACCACGGAGCTTTACTACTGCAAACATTGCTCTTACAGCAACCGGTCAGTGGTTGGGGTACTAGTACACTACCAGAAAAGGCACCCAGAGATAAAAGTGACTGCCAAATATATTAGGCAGGCACCCCCAACTGCAGCAATGATGAGAGCTGGAGAGATACCTCCTGGTGTTCGTAGACCTACCGTTTCTATGCAGCACCTGAATGATGGTGCTGTAGCTCCAGCGGAGAACGAGATGTTCTTCTGCCAGCACTGTGATTATGGAAACCGGACTGTAAAAGGGGTCCTTATTCATTACCAAAAGAAACATCGTGATTTCAAAGCCAATGCAGATGTGATTAGGCAACACACAGCCACCATCAGGAGCCTCTGCGACCGGGGTCAGAAAAATTCCCCTGGTGGCTTACAAATGCCTACTTCCGGTTCCGAGCAAGAAAGGGCTAAGTTAAGAGCTCTCAAATGCAGGCAGTGCTCTTATACATCTCCTTATTTCTACGCACTGCGGAAGCACATTAAAAAGGACCATCCAAGCTTGAAGGCTACTGTCACATCTATTTTGAGGTGGGCATTTTTGGATGGTTTAATAGAAGCTGGATATCACTGTGAATGGTGTATCTATTCTCACGTGGAACCCAGTGGCCTGCTTGTGCATTACCAAAGGCGACATCCTGAACATTACGTTGATTACACATATATGGCAACAAAACTGTGGGCAGGGCCAGATCCTTCACCTCCAGCCTTACTAATACCATCGGAAATGAAAATATATAGATGCAGAGACTGTATTTTTGAAGCCTCTTCCATTTGGGATATCACTAATCACTACCAAGCTTTTCACCCTTGGGCTATGAATGGAGATGAATCGGTGTTACTAGATATTATCAAGGAAAAAGATGCTGTTGATAAAATGAACCCAGTATCTGATGGTATTGGTGCCAGAATAATTTCAGAGAATCATTTAGCATTGCCACACGGGGACCCAGATACCGAATATGCAGAAGAGTCAAACCTTTCCCAAGATAAAGCTCTTCAGCTCACCTCTGTGAACCCTGCAATATCCTCTACGCCGTACCAGTGTACAGTGTGCCAGTCTGAATATAACAATTTGCATGGACTTCTCACCCATTATGGAAAAAAACATCCTGGGATGAAAGTTAAAGCTGCAGATTTTGCACAAGACATTGATATTAATCCAGGAGCGGTGTACAAATGTAGGCATTGTCCTTACATCAACACACGCATTCATGGCGTTCTAACACATTACCAGAAGAGACATCCTTCCGTGAAGGTCACGGCAGAAGATTTTGTGCATGATGTGGAGCAACCTGCTGATATGAGCCAGAATGACGTGGAGGAAACCAGCAGGATTTTCAAGCAAGGTTATGGTGCTTACAGGTGTAAATTATGCCCCTACACGCATGGCACTTTGGAGAAGCTCAAAATCCATTACGAGAAATACCATAACCAGCCTGAATTTGATGTATTTGCACAGTCTCCTCCAAAATTCCCTGCCTCCATGGAGCCCGAAGTTCTCACTGAAATTAAGCCCTCCCCTGAGATGGCTCCAGAAGATCTCCTCGGAGATGATTCACTACCATCTTCCCACTTCTCCAGTTCCCATTTGGTTTCTCATACTGTGTTCCGTTGCCAGCTTTGTAAGTATTTTTGCTCTACCCGGAAAGGGATAGCCAGGCACTACCGAATAAAACACAACAATGTTCGGGCACAGCCAGAAGGCAAGAACAACCTGTTTAAATGTGCCTTGTGTTCCTACACAAACCCTATTCGTAAAGGTCTGGCTGCGCATTACCAGAAACGGCATGACATTGATGCTTACTACACGCATTGCTTAGCAGCCTCAAGGACTATAAGTGACAAACCCAACAAAGTGATCATCCCGTCACCCCCCAAGGAGGACTCTCCTCAACTAAGTGAGGAACTGAGAAGGGCGGTGGAGAAGAAAAAATGTTCCCTCTGCTCTTTCCAGTCCTTCAGCAAAAAAGGCATAGTCTCCCACTACATGAAACGCCATCCCGGAGTATTCCCCAAGAAACAGCACGCCAGCAAGCTTGGGGGTTATTTCACTGCGGTGTACGCAGACGAGTATGAAAAGCAGCAACCTCCCCCAGAAGAGAGGAATGATTTTGAGAAACCCGAATTGGAGGTGGAGGCTCCAGAGATGGAGTGGCTTCCCTTCCGGTGCGTCAAATGCTTTAAGCTGTCCTTCAGCACGGCCGAGTTGCTCTGCATGCATTATACTGAGCACCACAGCAAGGACCTGAAGAGAGATTTTACCATCCTGGGAAGTGGGGCCAGTTTCCAGTGCAGGCACTGTGACAGTAAGCTGCAAAGCCTGGCGGAGCTGACCACGCACTTGAACAGCCACAATGAGGAATTCCAGAAACGTGCCAAGCGCCAAGAGAGGAGGAAGCAACTTCTGAGCAAGCAGAAATATGCGGATGGCGCTTTTGTAGATTTCAAAGCAGAGAGGGTAAGGATCTGATTTTACATGGCTTTTTTCCTATTTGATATGATGATGATGGTGATGATGATGATGATGATGATCTTTTTCTCCTCCTCCTCCTCCTCCTGCTTCTCTTCTCTTCCTCCTCCTCTCTTCTCCTCCTCCTCCTTCCTCTCCACCATCCACACTCTGCCAAGGTTACTCATTTCTTATTATTACCCTGTAACTTAAAAGCTACAGGCTCTACAGTCATTGTGTTGTACCAGTAAGTTCCATGCCCATTGTTTCCTTGTTTCATATCGTTCCTCCTTTAGACTCCTGGCATGCCCTTTCATTTTCTCCTTTCCTAACTTTTCATTTCAAAGTGAATTTCTCTTTGAATAAGAAAATCATAGTTCTTCTTCTTCCTATCTGTTCCTCTGTCCCCGTGTCAAATATATTTCTTGCTCTTGAATAACAAATGCCAAGAATGCAAGGAAATCGTTGAGAAGAAAATCCAGTGCCAAGCCCTTTGTATCTGTGGATGTAAACCAATCTCTTTGAATGAACTGCATATTAAATGAAACCCTTAGTTTGCTTGATGATATTCATGGAAGACGTGCCCCTTTTGGAAGTAGTCGAAGAGTGAATGTCATGTGGAATAAAACTTGCTCTTAATGGCGTTCCGTCATGTTTTAGCAAGTTTGTGCTAGAGAGAAAAAGGAAATGATAAATGCATCTCATTGGATCAGAAGCTACCTTTTGATTTTTCAGGGCAATAATTTTCAAGTGGGATCCCAGTGGAAGAAAGTCTTGAGACTGATTGTCAAATTATATGGGGATCTAATATTTTTGGTGAGGGAAGAAATAAGAATATGGCAGATTACAGAAATGATCACGATGGTTCAGCATTCTGGAAAAAGGATCAGAATGATCAAAACAGGGAAGTTAGGAAAAACTCCATGGAAGAGATTATGTTTGATCAGAATCATTCAGCAGTTATCATTTTTAGAGCAAATTCAGTCATGCGTCTGAAGATCTAAAATTTGTCTGAAACTACAGGTACTACAGGTAGCCCTCAGCTTACAGCAGTTCATTTAGTGACCGTTCATAGTTACAACGGCACTGAAAAAATGTGACTTACGAGAGCTTTTCAAAGTTAGAACCTTTGCAGCATCCCATGATCATGTGATCAAAATCCAGATGTTTGGCAACTGGTTCATATTTATGACCATTGCTGTGTCCCAGGGTCATGTGATTCCCCTTTTGGGAACTTTTGACAAGCCAAGTCCATGGGGGAAGCCAGATTCACTTAAAACCTAGGTTACTAACTTATCAACTGCAATGTTTCACTTAACAACTGTGGCAAGAAAGGTTGTAAAATGGGGCAAAATTCATTTAACAAATGTCTCAGCAGAAATTTTGGGCTCTGTTGTAAGTCGAGGACTACCTGTATTAGCTGTTAGCTCTCTGCATTCAGGTGCAAAAGATTTACCTTATTTTGAAAATCATACATTTTGTTTTTAAAAAAATCTTCTCTTTGGTACTTCCATTGACCAAACTAGTTGACATTTAAATAATTGGGAAGAGTACTCCAGAAGATACAGAGAGCACCAGATTAAGGGAGACTTCTGTGAGTAATTTTATTTAAAAAATCCTTACGAAGGACATACAAATTCTCAATTAAATTTCATGGTGCTTACAGATGCTTACCAACATAACTGCTAGAGTTGCTCCCCATAGAGAAAGACATTAATGTCCTGTTGGTTTAGCATAGCTGCAGCTAAAAAGATGTTATTTGAGTGGGGGGAAACACAATGATTTATGTTTTTGTTTTCTTTCTGTAAACAAACCCAAGGTTTTCCCCATCCCATTTCGTATTGCTAGTAGAAGAATGCTGCAAACTAAGGTTGAGTTTTTCTACATCCCCCAAGGGTTTGAATTTATATCGTAATAGCACGCCGTATCTATTTTGGGACTTTTAAACATCAGGTTTTTTTAAAATAAACTCATGCCACCTCAGAGTTTTACTTATTCCAAGAAGCAACATAATGTTGTCTCTCTAAATCTACAAATTTGTGACATTGTTTAGAGCAGGGGTCTCCAACCTTGGCAACTTTAAGACTTGTGGACTTCAACTCCCAGAAATCCTCAGATAGCCCTGCTGCCTAAGGAATTCTGCGAGATGAAATCCACAGGTTTTCAAGCTGCCAAGGATGAGAAGCGCTTACTTAAAGAAGGAATGCTTAATTAAGATTCAAGTTTTATTGCCTTACAGCCTTTTGGCAGCTTGGAAGAAGTTTCAAAATTGAAAGAGAGGAAGGTGGTAGGATACAAATGTAAGTTCTGTGTCGAAGTTCATCCGACTCTTCGCGCCATCTGCAATCATCTTCGTAAACACGTCCAGTATGGGAATGGTTCCTCAGTCTCTACTGGAGTCAAGGTGAGTTTAAGGGTTTGTTTTGGGGTTAAATCCTTGGATTCATCGAAGGAGGAAGAAATCCCTAACCGCTTTTGTGGATCAGACACCACCACAATCAGAAATAAATGTCAGCATTTATACCATGATTTCTATGTAGCTTTCCTTTTTTTAATTGGACTTAAGCCTAATTCCTTGTAGGCAGAATATATGCAGTGGTGGGTTGCTTCCAGTCCAGTCCGGTTCTATGAACTGGTAGCGGTGGGAGGCTCCTCCCACCTGCCCCGGATGCTTCTGTGCATGCGGAGAAGCGTTGCGCGCGAACTGGTAGCGATGGGATTTAGAACCCATAACAGATATGCACCCATATTAGTATTATTATAACACAACAATGTGAAATCAAAGCTGCCAATTTTTTGCTGGTGTTTAGCCTTCACAT
>JANHGD010004610.1:80154-92562 GCA_027560375.1 Imantodes cenchoa | reverse complement strand
CCTCTCTGTAAAACACACGAACACAGGTGTGCTTAAGTGAGTGATTGATTCCTCCTATAAAAGATAAAGCCACTACAGCTGCCAATTTACATAAAGGATTAGTGGAGTTATTACACCCCAAAATTGGCAGCTTGCCACACCCCACTAGGGCACAGCAATTGACTACGGGCTGTGCAGGTTCCTGGATAAGACAAGGCAAAATAGAAGGGCGACATCCAACCAGGGCAAGGCTACAGGCCAGTAGCATATCAAATTATATTTACCACACTCCTGACAGGAGCACGGCAATAATATCTGGCAAAGCCACCCCCCAAAAGGGCAAGGCAAGACAACAATAGGCCACACTCCAACAGAGCACAGCCAAACTAAATTGAAGTCAATACATGATAAGGCTACACTCTGCAAGGGCACGGCATTTACGTGTCAGATTAATATCTTAAGACAGTTCATCTATCAGGATAGTGAGGGTCACTAAGTGAATACTTTGACCAGTTAAATCCTATCCTTAATCAATTTCTGCTGCAACTGACCCTACAGGGTGTCAATGGTCATGGAATCCAGGGATTCTACATCGGTCTCCTTGGACCACCGTAAGGGTTGCAAAGGTCGACATAGGTCAGATGACCAAGAACACCCCTTGAAGTCATCAAAAGAAGAGACTTCTTTAGCTAGCTTCAAAGGCGCCGAGTGCTGACAAGCAACACTGTCACAAGGCGCTAGATAAAATATTTGATAAGGCGGTCACCAGGGGATAGGCCCAGATGACAGCATCGTTGGTACTGCAAGACCAGCCACTGGTACAGATGCCTGGCTCATCAGGTGGCACCAATTCTGCTCTGGATTCTATTGTGCCTAATTCTGATTGCCAACTATTGAATTCAGAGGCAAATTTTTTACCTCTCTCTGAGGTGACTATTATTGGTAGGCCAAATTGCACTACACAGCCAGAGGCCACTTTCACTCCGACGGCTGCTGGTCTTAGGACATGCAGGATCACATGCAGGCCATAATGATGGAGGTTATTCACCAGGCCATTGCGGCGGGCCTCCAGTAGTCGAGATGGCAAGGCCAAGGGACTGGTGGTAATATGTGCAATACCAGAGGAGGTACGGAGTATCTTCCTTCTTGGGATATGGACCAGGGGTCCGAACACTCTGATCAAGATGATAGGACTCAACATTCTGCAGCAGAGGAAAAATCCAATATGGAGCTGTTGGAGGACGAAAGCATTCTACCTGAGCAGACTTCAGTCACAACTCTGTTTCCCATTCATCTGTTCAGGCCCTTGCTACGTAAAGCAAAGATGACTGCTGGGCTGGCACCAATACTGCCTGACCCTGACCAACAGGCAGTTAAAAACTTGATGGATCCCTTGTTTTTGGAGCAAACATCTTCACCTAAGATGTTTGTTGACCTCATCACTCGTCAGTGGACTTCTCCAGGATCAGGTCCCAACCCATCTTCAGCAGAGAAAACCATATATAATGTGCACCAGATTTAGCAAAATCTATTCAGGTGCCTTCCATTGACGTGCCAGTAGCAGCACTTCATTCATCGTCTAACTTACCCAGAGATCCAGCTGAATCTTTACATCTGGAGAATCGTCACGCTGAACAATCACTACAATGGGCCCACCAGGCGGCGATATGGGCGATTCACATGTCAACAACAGCATCATTTTCTCCAGAACATCACTTATCTGGCTTTGCCAGCTGCAGGAGCGGACACCTCCAGAAGATGCATGACTGCGAAGGACATAAATATGTTAATTGCAGCAGCCTAATTAATGGCAGACGCCACCTTGAAATCTGCAAGGTGTGTAGCTAAATCCATCAGTGCTTCAGTGGCCGCTTGCCATGTTTTATGGTTTAAAAGTTGGCAAGCCGATGCCCGCCACAAGTGACGATTAGCTACATCTGCCTTTGCAGGTCATTATCTATTTGGAGAATGTTTGGAATCTCTCCTGACTGAAACTAAGGACCATAGGAAAATCCTCTCTTCTGTTACCAGGCATCCTGATTATAGACCATCATCTTACTCCAGACAACCAAACTACCGATCGTATGGTTCAAGTGGGATGTCACAATGGTCACAAGGGTTTTATGGGCAGAAGCCTCGCAAACGCCAAGACTGGCCTGAAAGGGGCCACCCATTTAGAGCTTAACAGCCCTTTTGAGGAGGAGGAGATTGTTCATTCCGACACCCCCAGTAAATGCGTTCTCGTGCACCCCATCGGAGGCCGATTGGCCTACTATGCGGACCAATGGGGTGAGTCCACTACAGACGCTTGGGTGCGAGAGACCATTACATCAGGTTTCTCTATTGAATTCCACTCCATCCCTCCGAGGTTTTGTATCCACTGTCCGCTAGAGTTCCGGCCAAGAGGATCCTCATGGAGACAGCTATTCAGCACTTGCTGGATATCCATGCCATCGTGGCCGCCCCTGAGGATCAACGTGGACAGGGCTTCTACTCAATTTTGTTTGTCGTCCCAAAGACGTTGGGAGGATGGAGAGTGGTTCTCGATCTTAAACGACTTAACCATTACATCATCTACAAACGGTTTAAGATGCATTCACTGTCACCAATCTTGGAGGGTGTTAGTGAGGGCGACTTCCTTTCTTCTATTGATGTTACGGAGGCATATTTACATGTGCCCATTTCACCGCATCACAGACAATACCTGAGATTTCAGTTCGCTGGATCTCATTTTCAGTATAGGGTGATGCCATTTGGACTTTCACCAAATTGTTGGCGGCTATAGCAGCTGTATTAAAGAGCCATACCCCTGCATGTCCAGTGCTACCTGGATGATACATTAAATCAGTCATTATCCCTTACCCAAGCTCAGACAGATGTAGAGACAACCATCCAGATCCTGTGTCAACACAGGTTCTCCGTTAATCTGGAAAAGAGCCATCTATCTCCATCTCATAGATTGCTCCATTTAGGGCTATAATTGACTATTAGGGGCTATTAATTAATAATCAGGGTAAGGTGTATTTCCCCCCAGACCGTCAGAGTAGCATTCAACTAATGATTACTACCATTCAGAAAGATTGCTCTGCGCCAATATCTGTCTTATTGGCAAGATAGTATCCACCTTTACCATAGTCACCTGGGCCCGAGTTCACTCACGAGACCTTCAATGGTTTCTGTTGCCTTTTCAGAAGTCCGGCAGAGGCACATCTCCGGTCAGGATGCGTATTCCACCGACGGTTATTGCTTCACTCACATGGTGGGGATCTCCGGCTCTATCTTGGGGCAACCAGTTTTGAGAACCAAAACACATGATCCTAACAACACATGCCAGTTTATCGGGTTGGGGCGCCCACACATCTTCAAGTATGGTTCAAGGTCAATGGAATTGCCAAGACTGCAAACACAGTATAAATTGGCTAGAGCTGCAGGCAATACACGCAGCCCTTCGCCACTTCTACTCAGTACTGGCAGGGCCTCATGTTTTAGTGATGATGGACAATATCACTGCCAAGGCACATGTGAACTGCCAGAGTGGAATGAAATCAAAGATCTTGATGCTGGAGGCTCATCAGTTGATACTTTGGGCAGAGCAAAATGTTCTGTGTACTGGAGCAGATCACATTTCGGGTGTTGCCAATGTTCAGGCAGATTGGTTCAGTCGACATCTGTAGATCAGGCCGAGTGGAGACTTCACCCAGATATATTCTGGGATCTGACAAAGAGATTTGGTATGCCGCTGGTGAATCTTTTTGCAATATTGCAAAATGCATAGATCAACCAATATATAACTCGATTTGAGACATCAGGCGCTCAGGTGACCAACACACTCCAGATTGCATGGCCCAGAGGACTGTTATACGTGTTTCCTCCTCTTCCGTTAATACTTCGAGTAATCAGGAAATTATTGAAGAAGGCGGAGATTATACTCATAGCACTATATTGGCCATGCAGACCTTGGTTTGCAGATCTTCTGGGTTTATCAGTAGAAGCGCCCTGGAGGATACCACTGAGTCAGCAACACGTATCTACGATGCCATTTGGGACAATTTTTGTAGCTGGTTCAAGAAGGCTAACATACCATCGCAGGCATCAATGACTCACGTCCTTATGTTCCTACAGGCAGGTTTGGGCAGAAGACTCAGACCAAATACTTTGTGCTATCTGGTGGTGGCATTGTCGTCTGTATTGTCTTGCGGACGTAACAAATCTTTGACGACGACACCCCAATATACGCTGTTTCTTGCAGGGGGCTTCTAACATAGTACCACCTGTCATCCACTGTTACCCAACGTGGGATCTTCCAAAGGTCTTACAATCACTCATGGAAACTCCATATGAACCATTGAGGGATGCTGCTTTGAGTCATCTTACATGTAAGGTGGCATTTTTAGTTGCCATTACATCATCCAGGAGAGTGTCCGAATTAGTGGTGTTATCGGTCAGGTTAGACTTGTGCATATTCCATTCAGACAGTGTGATTCTAAGATTGGATCCGGCATTTTTGCCGAAGATCAATATAGGGTTCCATCGTGAGCAGGAGATTGTTCTCCCTGATTTTTGTCCACATCCCATTCATACATCAGAGAAACGCTGGCATACATTGGTGTAAGACTTACGGATTTATATCAAAAGAACGGCGGTGTTTTGAAAGTCTGAGTCACTGTTTTTGTTGTTTTATCCGTCTTTGATATGACACAAAGTTACACCTTCAACAGTGGGATGCTGGATTTGATCTACTATAACCAGAGAGTATGAACTTCAGTCGAGGCAGGCGCCCAACAATATCATGGCCCATTCAACACGGAATGCTGCCACTTCTGTGGCATGGGCGACACAGCCATCCATTGAAGAAATTTGTCGTGCTGTGACATGGTCATCACCATCTCTATTTGTAAACTATAAACTAGATGTGTATGCTTCTACAGAAGCATCCTTTAGTAGGAGAGTGCTGTAACAGGTGGTTCAGGACTTAAACCTCAGCTCCAGTCTACCTAAAATTGTCACCCGCCCAGTTGGACAGCCAGCTTTGGTATGTCCCATGCCTGGATGCTATATCCACCATGAGGGAGAACAGACGTTGGTCTTATCTGATACACCTTTTCTCCGAGATGTAGATATAGCATCCAGCCCACCCATTATAGTCAAAGTAGACTGTAGGCTTCAATCAGGAGAAACATGTTTAGATTAAGGATATATAGCACAACGGAGTCTGTGCTTCGCTTCTTCGTTTCAAGCTATCAAGCATAGCAATAGGGGGGTGACGTGAACAGCTTTGATAGACTCAGTCCAATCAGAGAGCAGATGGAAATATCCCATGTCTGGATGCTATATCCACATCTCGGAGAAGAGGCGTATCAGGTAAGACCAACACCCCTTCTTAAAATACTGATGCGTTTCAAAATGTATTATGATAGCCTTGAGCTAGTTTTGGGAAACATTTAAGATCTCCTGAAAAATCAGCAATTCAAAATCTTCACTATAGTTTTGGAATGAACAGCTGGATATCCTACCCTGCATTTAGAGTGAATAATATTTTCTCCTTACAAATGACATAAATAAATGATTAGTGTTTCATGTGCTGAATATCTCTGCATTCCTTATAGTTATACATTTTAAAATTCAAGCAAAGATCTGTTTTCCTTGGCTTAAAGGTTTAAATCTTCCGTAGTAGCCTCAGTTTTCTTAGAATTGGAACAAGAATCCCGTGACGATATGGCAATTCAAAATAGTGGCAAGTTTGTCTGTCACCTCTTCCTTTTTTATATGGGACATTGAAGCTTAACTTTCTTCTGGAGAATGACTTAATTTTTGCTTTATAAAACTTTACCTGTCTGCATGGGGGTAAAGTAAACTCTCTCAGAGACTGAGCTGTCTTTTTGAATATTTAACAAATGGCTCACATATGGTATGACTTGTCAGAAATGCAAACATTACAGCTATTAAAAGTATTATCAAAAGCAGAAAGCATCACACTTAAAGACATTTCTTTTTTAACAGACCATGATAGCTAGGTTGCATATAAAAGAAAAGTATCTATTCAAGTACAAGGAGATTAGAGTACATAAAGTATATAATTTGATTTGTTCACTTTGCTCTCGCAGGGTCTTTTATCCAGTCTTGTGAATCTGACTAGTCTAACTCTGGCAAGGAACTGTTTTCAATCTTACCCTGTGGGTGGTCCTTCACAGTTCTCTACTATCTACGCTCTCAATATGGAACATAACCGCATTAACAAAATTCCTTTTGGAATTTTTTCTAGAGCAAAAGTATTAAGTAAGCTGAACATGAAGGTGAGCCTTTGTTTCAGGAATATGTATTTTCTAGTATAAAATAAAGTATTGTATGAAAGTGCAGCCCAAGAGAATTGTGGCAAATACCATGGATACCTGATGTTGACTAGGTTTGTTTTGTATTGGCTTTCTTATGTAGTAACGCCAGTGATAAATGATGTTGAAATTAGGGAGTTGCAAACAGAGAAGTATTTTCCATAAAAGTACAAAGCTTAGACTGCCCTTTTGGAAAATGTCTGTTGGTTAAAAACTAAAAGCAAATAAATTAATCATTAAAGTGCTATTTAGGTTATGTATTAGTTAAATCTAGCTAAAAGTTGTTACAACACATATTTAATTTAAATAGTTGATGGTTTAAAATAGAAAAGCTAACATAGACAACTTGTAATTATATGGGTGATAAGATTACAATTATACTAAACTGGTATTTTCTCAGAATCAGTAGGACATTGAATTAACATTGATACTCATGCCTTCTTTTTTGAAGATGTAGAATGCATCCTGTCCTTGGCTAAATTGCATTGTGAATGTTTCTTTAAAAAACAACTCCAAGCCCTTGTAATGATTATTTATTTGTGAGAATATAGTGACATTTATGTTCTTTATCTGTTTAACTGAATATCATTTACAATTTATTATCCTTAATTTTAAAAACAAACAAAGAAACAAACAAACCCTAAACTTTTTAAATATTACATTTTAGGACAATCAGCTGACATCACTTCCCCTGGATTTTGGGACATGGACCAGTATGGTGGAACTCAATTTAGCTACAAATCAGCTCAACAAAATTCCTGAGGATGTATCTGGACTTGTTTCTCTTGAGGTGGTAGAAAGTAGAATATAGAAGACCAGCTAAATAAATTCTAAGAAACCTGACCAGTCTTGATATATTTATTGATAATTGATGAAACTAAGAAATATACTCTGAAACAACCTAATTTTGGAACGATTATTTAAACAAACTTTATACCAGATTGGTCTCACATTAGAGTACTTATGCTGTGCACATTATGATTTAGTTTTATGTGCGGACAGAGAAGATATAGCTATTATATTATCTTAATCTGCAAGTTTTTATTTCCCTCTGTGGTGAATATATAATGATATATAGGTGGTCCTCAATTTATGATTGTAATTGAGAATTATGTTTTTAAAGCATGGTGGTCATTAAGCTTAATTTTATGACATTTTTTGCTGCGGTCATTATGATCACAGTGTTCATTAAGCTAATTTATTGTACCCACTCAGGATTGAGTTTTTTTGGCTGGAAACTGAAAGTAAACATCCTGCAAAAAAATAATAGTTGTGGTGATGTGACCATGGAATCCTACAAATAGCTGTAAATACAGGCTAGTTGCCAAGTGTCTAAAATGTGATCACATGACCACAGGAGTAGGGTCAGCTGGCAAAACATCAAAACCATATTTTAAATCTCTGGGAGGTCCATATGATGTAAAATGGTCACAAGGCAATTAAATCGAGAACTACCTGTATGTTTAATTGGGTGTTTTCTTTATAAAATGCATGTGTTGTATGACTTTCTATATGAATTCTAATAGAAAGAATTCAAGCTTGAGAGTGTGAGTATGGGAAGTAGGTGATGGAGGGAATTTTTTTAATCTAATCTCTCCTTATTTTCCATTCAGCTCATAAAAGATATAGCATTCCTTGTAACTGGCGTGTATAGTTAACCTACATAAACACTTGCCTTCCTTTCTCATCTTCACATGACTTTGCCCTGCTCTTTTTTTTCTTCTATTCCTCTCCATTTCTGAAGTTTAAAAGAATATACATTAAAAATTCTTTACTATATGCACAAAATTTAATTTAAATGCTTTTGTAATTAAATTATTCATGGAAAACCATTCCTATAAAATTAAAAAAATTTGTTGACAGGAATGTGAAAATCTAGATTTTTCCACAAATCTTTTATAGTTTCCAGAAAAATGTTTCATTCTTGCCCAAAAAAGAATATTTATTTATTTCACAAGTCATATTTGCTGGAGCCAATATGGCATTAAAGTTTAATAGTGAACAGTCTCTCGCTCTTTTTATTGTTAAAAAATATTTAGATAATTCTGCCATTACTTAATGTATAGTTGCCAGTTCATTAAATGTTCTGATAATTTTATTTTAGGTTCTTGTTTTGTCAAATAATCTCCTAAGAAACCTGCCACATGGCATTGGAAATTTGAGGAAACTGAGAGAATTGGATCTAGAGGAAAATAAGCTGGAATTGTTGCCAAATGAAATAGCATACCTTAGGGATCTACAGGTAAAATAATTACATGGTATAGCATGTTTTGTCCAATTCAAAGTGTATATAAATACCTTCTTGACTGAGTGATTGATTGCCTTTGTGTCACTTTTTTTTTTTAGCTTGGTGTCTTTGGCCACTATACCATACTGGATTTCATGTTGTTATTTTAACTGCCATGTATAAATTAATTGCCATTTGGATGCTGAACACTCTCTGTTGTGTTATGTGGGAATGCCTACTGACACATATGGAAGAGAAATTAGGAAAGATGTTCAACTGCTCCGTAGCTATAGAATCAGTGGTGGGTTGCTGCCGGTTCGGACCGGTTCTTTAGAACTGGTAGTGCTGACTCCAAGCTGGGAGAGAACCGGTTCTCTGTATCCGTGAAAGTGGGCCCATCCGCCTGCCCCTGCATTATACTGACCTTTATCTCTGCTTCCGAAGCCCAGCTGATTAGGGGCTGCAGATTGAATTGCCGCTCCGCAGCTGTTTTCCATGTTCCTTGCATAGTTTGCAACATGGACGTTCTATTCCCTCCGAAATGCGCATGCACAGCAAAGCGTGCACTCAGTGAATCGGCAGCGATGAAAAGCAGAACCCACCCCTGTATAGAATGTATTAAATGCATTTACTATATAAATGTAAAAAAAATATTTTGAAAAATAGAATGGCATAAACTAATCCCAGCCTTTTCAGACTTAGGAAAGAAGTTAAAGCCTATCTCTTCAGTCAGAACTTTTAGCAGGCGTTTCCAGTTTCTGTTACTTTCATGTTTAGTGTTTTTGTAAACTTAGCTGCTTTGAGTGCCATATAGTTGAAAAAGTGAGACTTTATACTGAGTAATAAATAAAGTAATATATAAAAAATGAGAAAGATTACTTTACAGAACATTTGACAGTTCTGGTTCGTATGTCATGTTCAATAATATTTTGGACTAATGCAGCCCCCAAGTCCAGCCATTATTTGTTGACAGTTGGAGAAAAAGGTTGTTTTAATAATAAAAAGATACCTGCTTTTGTTAATTCTTTGGTGGAAAATATTAATTTTATGATTACATTATATATTCCTTAAACAGAGACTGATCCTAACAAATAATCAATTGAGCACTCTTCCTAGAGGAATTGGTCACCTTATCAATCTGACACACCTTGGGCTGGGAGAAAACTTTCTTACACAACTTCCCGAGGAAATTGGTAAGATATGATCCATAAATTCATGGGCTGGTATTAATAAGGTACTTCTGATATGGTGTTTCTCAACCTCAGCAACTTTAAGCTTTGTGGACTTCAACTGTCAGAATTCCCCAGTAACACTGGACGATGGTTAGGGAATCCTGAGAGTTGAAATCCACATTTGGCTGAGGTTGAGAAATATTGCTGAAATGAGATATTCAATGTAAGTCAGCATACCAATGAGATATTCAATGTAAGACAACATCTGGCAGTATTTCTTATATTTAAGTTATTTTCCACTCATAAGATCTATCTTGAGAATGTAAGAACTACAAAGGTAGTATTTTAAAGTTCTGCCATGCCTGCCAAGCTGTTTTTCTTCCCACTTTGCATATGACCAGTTTTGCTATTAACTTGCATAATTTGTAGTAGTGTTCAGGAAAAAAAAACCCCATTGATATTGCCGGACCTCTATCCTTATCATGCATCATCAATTAACACAGAGTTCTTGATAAAAAATTTGAGCTTCCCACACAAAATGGGAAATAATCATGATATTTAAGATTCATTTAATATCAGTTCTGACATTTAGAGGTATGGCTCTTAGCATATTATACTCAAGTTTCCCAAACACAGGCATGATTTTGTTTCATTGCAATATTTTGAAAATGTAAGTTAGAATTTGCAATTCTGCTTGAAAATTTTTGTCATTTGTCTTAATGTGGTCTGTTAAAATAAGGTTTTGGAGTTGGGATGTCAGTAAGGAAAGGAAGATTCTTTTTTATCTGAAAGTGGCCTTAGGTTTTTGAAGAAACTTAATAACAGTAGTATGCTGGTAAAAGTTTTAAAACCAAGTTTGCCAGGTCCATAGGTACGGTATTGTTGCACTGCGCCACTAACTGAAACAACTGATCAGCACAGTAGGTGTTATAGCTCACATCTGCTGTCAAGTATTTTGCAAATTCCCCAAAATTTAATCTGCTCTTATGAGCCAGCTCCAGCACACCATTGGCTTTATCCCTTCTAAATTCATACTATTTTTTCTTTTCATGCCAGCACTAAAAACTGCTGTTACTGCAAACTTAAAAATGTGCTTTGAATTCAGTAAACCTGTTTAGATGCAAAGGATGATATGTTTGCTGTTCTTGGTAATGGACATAAGAACAAGTTAGCCAGTAATAGTTTCTATGTCACTTAATTGTTATTTTACGACTAATGTATTTGGTTTCAAAAATGTTCATTATTTTGCAGGTACACTGGAGAATCTGGAAGAACTGTATCTAAATGACAACCCACATCTAAACAGCCTTCCTTTTGAACTGGCTCTTTGCAGCAAACTGTCTATAATGAGCATTGAGAACTGTCCGCTCAGTACCCTTCCAGCTCAGATAGTTGCAGGTGGACCTTCCTTTATCATCCAGTTTCTCAAAATGCAAGGACCATATCGAGCCATGGTCTGACTGATAACTTCCATGATGATGTACAAACTATAAATGGCTTTTGTGGTGTCATTATGTATATAGTATCTAGGCTACATGGTGCCCAGTGTGGATAAAAGATGGATTGTCCCATACACTCTACTAAATGCAAACTGCACTGTTAGTATTGTGTATGTGTGTATATATAATATAATATATAGATTGTATATTATATTATAAAACATAAATAATATAAAACAGGCAAATTTCAGACCACACATATGTGTTCCTGCTCATAGAGGAAACATAGCCATTTAGATTTGTTTTCCCATTATAAATGCTTGTTAAAGTTTTCGTTAGTGAATTTGACGGTTATCTGGATAATTTGGGGTACCAGTTCACTGAAAACAATGTCAATTAATTGCTGATCAATTTAAGGGAAAATATTTTTAAACCAAGCCTTTTCCTGTTGGATAAAAAGCAACTTAGTCACACAAATTATTTTGTCATCATTATTTTGTGGATCATATTTTGTGACAAAAAAAAAATTGGAATTATTTGTATTTTCCTTTATTCTGGAAAATCCTTTAACTTATTTTAAGTTTTAAAACAAATGGTCTTGTATGTTTACAGTTGGGGTATGTCACTGGATTGGGGGTGGGGTGGGATTTACTCTGTTTTATTGAATCTAGAAGTTGTATTCTTCTGCTGAGGGCTTTTTATTGACTGATTCGTATTGCAAAAATATAAGCAACTAGTTAGTGAAAAAAAATAAGTCCAACAGAAGCTTGAGTTCCTTTGAATTCATCAGTTATAAGCATATCATACTGAAGAAGCAATTATTTTATGGTTGCCACATTTAGCATAAGCAACGTTTTTCACTTAAAGAAGTGACAAATTTGTAGAAAAGTATCATGTTCTGTTAAGATTTAGTATTGCATCAATGATGGATCTGAAACGCAACAGATAATTGTAAGGGTTTTTCCTGGTCTTTGTGCAATTAATGAATGTGTCTTTTTTTGAAACCCTGCAGTATACGTAAAATTTATGGTCAGTTGACAATGTTACTCTGGTTTTATATCTTGCCTTGCCTTGTACATCCTCCCATGATTATGGAGCGTCTGCGTCAAAGCACAATATCTTCATGCTGTGCTGTTTTGCTGCTGAACTAAATGCACTTTTCCCTGTAAAGATGGGACACTTGCTTCAAAATAATCAGTTCAGTACCATGATTTATTCTTTTAACCTCATCCTATCAATCTCAGTATTAAAGACTGATCTGT
>JANHGD010004610.1:37581-54341 GCA_027560375.1 Imantodes cenchoa | reverse complement strand
CTGAGAGCATATGCACCAAGACAAATTCCTTGTGTGTCCAATCACACTTGGCCAATAAAGAATTCTATTCTAAAGAAGTTTAAAGAACAATAGAAACATTATGAGATTTATGTGAGATACCTAGGGTGATCCCATGTTAATATTAATTATACCATTAATTTGTTATATCCAAACATTAAACATATAAAAATCTAAGAGCAAAAGGCCAAAGGCATATGCAAAAAAAAAAAAGAAAAGAAAAAAAAGAGGGGATGGGAAAACCTATTCATAAAAAAAAGGAGACTTGTGGTTGCAGAAGCTATTTTGATATACACCTGTAGAAAATGCAGCTTGAATTATGAATAATATAACAGAAAATTGCTAAGAGGGCAATAAGATAAGGACACAGGAAAATAACTCAATGTCTACTATAAGAACGGAGGACAGGGTAGTGGGAGTTACGCAAACTGTGGGAGAGATCCCCTGATATCCTTCATCTCCACTCTGGTCTGTTTTTCATTGGGCGTTCACATATTGGGCCCGGACCCAGGATTTCTAGGATAATATAATAATAGCTATTATTATAACAACTTAGACTTATATATCACTCTATATGCTTTACAGCACTTTCTGAGCAGTTTACAATGCTAGCATATTGCCCCTAACAATCTGGATCTTCATTTTACTTGACCTCAGAAGGCTGAAAGGCTGAGTCAATCTTTGAGCTGGTCAGGACTGAACATCCAACAAATGGATATGGTATAAGTGCAAAATTATATAGGGGTACAGGTAGTCCTCGATTTGCAACCACAATTCAGCTGAAAATTTATGTTGCTAAGTGAGACAGTTGTTAAGCAAATTTTGCCTCATTTTATGATCTTTCTTTTCACAGTTGTTAAGTGAATCACAGCAGTTGTCAAATTAGTAACAGGCTGTTAAATTAATCCAGATTTCTTGTTGACTTTGTTTATCGAAAGGTTGCAAAAGGTGTCTGAATTTTGATCCCATGATGATGAGGATGCTGCAATGGTTGGGAGTGTGAAAAATGGTCATAAGTCACTTTTTCTCAGTGCTGTTGTAACTTCAGTCACTAAATGAACTGTTGTAAGTCGAGGATTACCTGTATAATAAATTGCACGGATGAAAAAAAATTATTTAAATATCTTTTTCTCTTAAATATGGTCTTAAAATGTTTTTGATCATTATTACTTATTGGGTTTTTTGTGTTTTATATAAAGATACTTACTCTGAAAGAGAACTGAATGATGGATATGTATGTATGCTTGAAAATAATTATGACATGACAAGTAGTTCTGAAAGGTATTGAATCCCTTGATTTCACAAAGACTATAATCCAAAGAAAGTTAAGCAGGCTCACATTTTATAAAATTCAGCAAGTTATCATCAAATAAATTATTTTAGCTTTTCCAAGGTAGCTGCATAACTGGAAAAGCATTTTTAGCTTGTACTACACAACTCAACGGTAATAATCTGTATCAAAACAAAACTGTGTGATTTTACAATACTAGTAAAATTTTCAATAAACTGCACCATGCTCATATGTGCATAAAAATGTTATGATCTTATTACTGAAGTATAATATGCCTATAAATTCAGAGATCTTGTTAATGTGAATATATATATTCGAAATAGATCTATAATAGTCTCCCTTCATTTTCAATTATCAGAAAAAAATGTTACACACACACACACACACATCAGAACTGAACTGTGGAATCATTGAGGCCCTCCTAGCTTGGTTGTTTGCTAGCATATGTTTCATTAGTTGACTAGGGTTAGAGTTAGGATGAAGGTTATTGAGTGTCAGATTTGTTCCTTGTTTACCTATAAGAGTTTGCCCTGCCAGTGTTAGTGGCACTGTTTTCTCCTTGGTAGTTATTTGATTAGGAACTACTTAATATTGTCTTCTGCTTGGTTGTTTGTCTGGTGTTAATCTCTGTTTATCTGGGTGTTGGTTTCTGGAGAGGATGTTCTGTTTCTTTTTTTCTTCTTCTTAACTGTTTTATTGTCTCTTTTGAATAGTGTGCAAATATGGTTTATTTCTATATGCCTATTGATGACTGATTTGTTTGAATGCCAAGCATTCATGAGAGTGTTATATACATACATACATACATGTAACATTTTTGCTGATAAATGAAAATGAAATATATATATTATATTATATATATATTCCAGGATTGTTAAATTATGGTCCATAATTTGGTACTGGCTGCAAGGAATCAGAACATTTCATGGAAGGAAATATATATATTCTGGGAATGTTAAATTATGGTCCATAATTTGGTACTGGCTGCAAGGAATCAGAACTTTTTGTGGAAGGAAATAGTGAGTCGTATACTGTTCAGTGCAAGCAACCTTTTGAGGGAGTACACTTACTGGGCATTATCCACAGCTGATGATTGATGGAATTACTGGCAAGATGCTTCATAGCACAATCTTGCACACCTCCTCAGGCCAGTCCCAATGAATACTGTACTGTGATGCATCGGGAAACATATATGTGTTACTAGAGAGATCAGCCTGTTCAACGATTGAAGAAAAACACGCAAATGCTGAAATTAATAGAGTCCAACGCACGCATCTATGTACACTATGTATCTGTGCAATGGCACCCTGAATGCATGTTATTAACCTAAAGTGCTTAGAACCTCTTTCTTCGACCTAAAAGTTTTCCAGTGTGATTTGCCAAGAAAGGAAACAACTCCTTATCCTTACGAGTTAAAATATATGAAAATAACTAAAATAAAATTGAAGGGGGGGGGAGAGAAGAGGATTGTGAGAGGTGCGATGCACCATATGCCCGATTAGTGGGCGACGCGTGAGTGCAATACTCAAACACGGCTAACAAATTGTGGTCGGGGGGTTCAACAGCAGCAAAGGCTCGGCGCTCCTTCAACTGCTTGCTCGGACGCCTCCCCGCCTTCCCGCTTCGGTACTTAACTGGGCTTTGACTTCCACGTAGGAGAAGCCGGTCGAGTAGAGAGGAAAAGACTTGGCGTAAATACCGGGAAGGAGGATCATATCAGATAAGTTGCGTGTGTGCAGCTCGACCCCTTCCAGCGAGGGCGGCGGAACGGAGGGAGGCGTGCCGCGTTAGGTGGAGGTGCGAGCCGTTTGAGAAGTTGGCGGGTGGGCGTGGGCACCGTGCAGGACTTCTCCCCGAGGGAGGCCGGACGGCTGCTTTCTGGGAAAAAAAACCAAGGGAGCCTCAGGCGACCTGCTGAGAAGCTCCCCTCCGCCGGAGGAGCGGCTGCGAGACAGAGGCGGGGAAGAGCGCCGGGGCTGGTTCCCACGTGGCGTTGACGCTGAGCCATCGAACCGCCGAGCCGATCGGGGGCTATAAAGTGAACCGGGAGCCCAGAACGGCTGAGCTTCAGCCAAAGAGCGAGCGCTGCCTTCCTGGAGGAGGAGACTTTGCACCCCGCTTCCAACCCTCAGCCCCAAATCTCCTCCGTTTGCGGTCGTTTGTACCCGTAGAGCAGCGACGCCCGGTTGAGAGTGTGAGGCGGGGACCCTCCGCTGCCTCCTGGCGTTTCTTCGCGCGGTTTATTAGCGAGAACGACGCCCTCATGCAGGAGCTGCTCCGCCGCGAGAAGCCGGGCTCCCTCTCCGCCGCCTGCCTCCCGCGGAGGTCCTGTCCTCGCCTTTCCTCTCACGAGGTGAAGGTAAGAAGCAACTTTTGACTCCCGCTCCGCCTGCCGCGAATAGCCTCTTGAGGAGCCCCCTCACCTTCCCGCCACGGCTGGACTTTGTAGGGAAAATCTGGGGCAGTGAGGGAAGGAAGGAAGGAAGGAGAGACCCGGTCGCCCTGCCGGTCGGCGATGCCTGAAACGGAGGCGGGGGGCCAGTGATGGACGCTGAACCAAACCGCTTCTCTTGCTCCTGATTGGAATCGGTGGCTTTCCGGTGCCTGCAGAAAGGACCAGCCCCGCTGGAGACAGGTGCGGGATCTCCTCCTCCTCCTCCTCCTCGCAGGGTGTGCCTGTCTTAAGTGACGTCCATGAAGCTGGGTTAATGTTGAAGCTGAAGAGCCCATACCCAGAGCAAGGGGGATTCGCATCCCTGCCCCACCTGCCCCCTTTCCAGCTGGAGCACAGCTACCCACAGCACATGGATGGCAATGGGAGCTTGAATGGAAGTGAGGGCGGGCAGAAAGAGGGCCTTCCTTACCCCTTGCCCACTACCTTAGCCCTCATCTTCCTGGCCACGCTGCTCATGGTCTTCACCATCTTTGGCAACGTATTAGTCATTATTGCTATCTTCACCAGCCGGATGCTGAAGGCCCCTCAGAACCTCTTTTTGGTTTCCTTGGCCTCAGCAGACATCCTGGTGGCCACCTTGGTCATTCCTTTCTCTCTTGCCAATGAGGTGATGGGCCAGTGGTATTTTGGCAAGGTGTGGTGTGAGATCTACCTGGCTTTGGATGTACTCTTTTGCACTTCTTCCATTGTGCATCTCTGTGCCATCAGCTTGGATCGCTACTGGTCCATTACACAGGCCATTGAGTACAACCTCAAGCGCACACCACGCCGCATCAAAAGCATCATTTTCCTGGTTTGGATCATCTCCGCGGTCATCTCTTTCCCACCACTTATCTCCATTATGAAGCAGGGTGAGCCCGAGAATCAGCTCCACAAACAAACAGAATTGAAACCTGAGAACAAATTGCCCAGCTGCAGTATCAACAAGGAGACCTGGTACATCATCTGTTCCAGCATTGGCTCCTTCTTTGCTCCTTGCCTTATCATGATCCTGGTCTATATCCGTATCTACCAGATTGCAAAAAGGAGGTCTCGAGTGCCCCTCAACAAGCAAGGGGAGACTGTAGAGAGCAGACAGAATGGGTTGGATAACAAAGACGATGCGCCTGCGATAACCAAGCTCAATGGCGGGAAGACAGCATTGGCAGGAGGAAGCCAAGAAACAGACGCCAATGGTATAGACCTGGACGACACATCTTCTTCGGAGCACAATGACACTCCTCAGCCTAGGAAAGGAGAAAGGCTCCCCAGAAGTAAAGGCAAAACCAAACTCTGCCAGATTAAGCCTGGAGACCATTTGCCTAACCAAGTAGAAGAGGATAGGAATGCCAAAGCTTCACGGTGGAGGGGAAGACAGAACCGAGAAAAGCGCTTCACCTTTGTACTTGCAGTAGTGATTGGAGTTTTTGTTGTCTGCTGGTTTCCTTTCTTCTTCACTTACACGTTGACTGCTGTTTGTAGCAGCTGCTATGTTCCCGAAACCCTCTTCAAGTTCTTCTTCTGGTTTGGTTATTGCAATAGTTCCCTGAATCCTGTCATCTATACTATCTTCAACCATGACTTTAGGAGGTCCTTTAAAAAAATCCTCTGCAGAATAAACCGGAAAAGAATTGGGTGAAGCGGGGATCTGTTTGCAAGGCAAGTCTTAGGTTCAGCTCTGGTGGGATATTGGACGTGGGTAGCACCTTGTCTGATTACTGAGCCTTGACTCTTCAAAGGCTTCAGGTGAGATAAAACAATTAAAATATTAGTGCACAACCAGAACCCAAGAGGATATGTGCCCAAGGATGGATCAAAAGTCTTATTTTAGTGTGTTCTTTCTATGTATTTCAGCACATTGAACAAATGAGGCTGGGAAAGGAAACTGTAAGTCATATCTTTCAGAAGCACTTTCTTTCTATTTTCCATCTAAGGTCCCTGATGTTGTGATATTGCATCTTTGAGATCTGTGCATCTTTAACTTTTGTAGGGAAATTAGCTTTAAACTGTTTAAATACTTCTTGAGGACACACATTCTATATGAAAAGCAAAAGAAAGATACACATTTGAGTGGACCCCTGCTTGCCATCTCATCGATTTCAAATATTATAGTATTAAATTCCAAAATTTCCAATATGTTTCTGGATGTTGGGATATAACAACTGGTAATATAAGCTTTGACACAATGGCCAGTGTTTGATTGTATTCACTATCTGTATTTGTTTTTTCAAAAAATCATGTTTGTCTTGTCTTTTTAAAATGCAGTATTGTTAAAAGGCTGTATCTCTTATTCTGTACCAATTGAGAGAATCAAATATGAAGGATTTCACACTTAGAAATTTTTGACTCGGCTGTCAAAAAAGCCGAGCTTTTAAGACCTTAGAGGTTTAAGAGAAAGTATTCTTTCTCTGTGATCCTTTCATTGAGATCTGTTCAGTGCAACTTACTTCTTTCTCTAGTTGTAGATACCATAGATGAAATTCTCTGTTTACTTTACAATGCTATTTAATTCACACTGATTTTTTTTACATTTTCATTTGTGCTAGCTCTCCTGTACAAAAACCTATTTTCATGTACAAGTTCATTTTTACTTTTTTACTGAATACAAAACCATATAAATCTTATCTTCCAGCTGCAAAATTGGATTATCCAACTCTTTTGATTAGTCACATAATGAATGTTATACATGAGTATAAAGGAGAAAGAAAATGAACAGAATAATTGTAACATGTAAAAAATCATGTTGGCATAGGATAAAATATCTTTGTTAACTGTCTTGTTTGTTTTCCCAAGTTAACTTTCTCAGCTCATCAAATAAATATAAAGGGAAGCGGAAAATATCAGAATTTTATTTTCAATATTATGACAACATTGTTAAATTTACAATCTGATTAAGTACTTTGTATTTGATGATGCTGGAAAAACTCTTGCTTTTATTGCTTTATGTGCAAATTTTTATATGGATGACAGGGCCTTCTTTAAAAAATGCCACCCTACTCTATGGGTATGGATATCCAGTTTTCGGACTTGTATGCTTCATTTTGTAAGGATACATATCCAATCTCTTAAATAAAAAAAAATGGAGCTGACACTCCCAGTCAGTCTAAAACTACTATGCTAATAGAGAAGGGGAAAGAAAATAAGTTATTAGCAACAAAGATATTACTTGTCTAAAAGTTCATTTTTAAAAAAGTTTAAAGAGTTAATTACAAATGTTTGCATAAAGTGTTTTTAACCCAAACTTTAAAATTTCTTTTTTTAAAGACTCATTTTCCAGTGCAAGGAAATTCATACTATTTATATGGAGCTGTTTCTAAAATGTACCAAAGGGCTCAAATAATGGGGATATGATGGGGACATAGGGATGAATACACCAGCACACAGTCAAAAATAATGCTGCCATTATAAGTCTATTGCAAAGGTATTGCAATTTAGCAGGATTGAGGCCGGGCCTTACTGTATATATGAATCAGGCTGCTGGTTTTACAGTTTTTCCTTGCATTCAGTTTAAAATGAGAGTGTCACTTTCTCCCTGTTGCAGTAAAGCAAGATAATAAAAGGCAAAGCCTGAGTGACTTCCCCTATTTATAATTGGCATTTGAAATGCTGGAATTTTAATACCTAATTTCTTACCAGAAAAATCAGAACACATAGATAAGGAGAAATTTTTCTTTTGATGGATGCAATCTGTCTGCATTGTGTTGTATCTTGTATGTCCCCAATTTTATGTTTTCCTGCTATATTTGGGTTGAAATTTGCAGAGTTGTTCATGAAGGCTGGGAATTTCAGAGATGAGCCAACACATTTGGAGATCCCAATTTGGGGAAGGTTGATGTATTTCTAATGCCTTGGAGGAGCTAAATAACTGATTTCAGTTAGAGACATAGCAACCGTTTAGCTGGCTTTTCCAACCTTACAGATTGGTCCTATGGTTTGTAACAAGGAATTCAACTGCTAAATTATTTTACACAGTAATCAGGGTAGCAGAGATCCAAATTTACATAGGAAATTGAGAACCATGTTTTCAATATGTTTCCAAATAATACCTTTGCAAAGGTCTATCCATAATAGGAAAGGAAATATTTTGAAATGGCTTTCTTTATGATATAAAAAGAATAGCTTAAAACTCAGGCCAGAGGGAAAGGCCAGAATCAATGGCTTAAAACTACAAGGAGCTACAGTAGGTTCAGATTAGATGTCAGGTGAACGTCTTCGCTATATGAGCTGTAGGTGAGTGGAGAAAGATGCATGGAAGGTGACAGAATGTGGTAGATAAACAGGATGGCCTTGAAGAACAAAAGGAATATCTTCAGATAAATGAAACCTGAGCCCAGCCCAAGAAAGTACTTTGAAAAGGTGTTTCAGACAGTGCTCCCCTCTCGTTAATTTTCATCAAGATAAAAAAGGAAGGTAGCACATCCAGAATTACAAGATAAGCTACTTTATTGGAACAAGATCTGGGTGGTATCTGTTTCTTAAGTCGAGTATCTGATAGGGTTGCCATCATTTCTACTTTGCCAAAAGTCTTCAAACAGAAACTAGATAGTATTCTCTCAGAGATGTTCTCGAGCAGGGCTGTCAAACTCCTGGCCCACTGGCTGGATGTGTCATGCGCTGGCTACACCTATGCACAGTTTAGCAAAGGGGAAAAAAAGTCCTGATATGTTATATGACGCCACCGTGATGCTGTGAGTTTGATACCCCTGTTCTAGAGGATCATATATGCAGCGGAGTGTTGTGATGCTTTGATGACTCTTTGAACTATTACAATTTTATGATAAGTAAATACAGAGAAAATGAAATATACTCAACTCTTATTTAGCTGGCTGTGTTAATGAAATTCCTGGATCACACACTGAGCTCTTAGGCAGAAAAATGGCTTCATACTGCCAGCACTGGGGTGACCCTTTCACTCAGTTAGATGAATGGGATTGGCTGTCTCCAGAAACTCATCAGAAAGAAAACCAGAGAGCCTTCTTATCATCTGAAAAAAAATGACTTAAGGTGGAATAAACTGTAAATTTTAGCCATTTGGTCTGAAATAGCACAAGAGAAAAGTTAATTGGCCTTGTAAAATATCTTGGCTTGAGAATGTGGATTGCATATTTTTAGGGTTCTGATATTAAATGTACTGTATGAAACAAGTAAACAAATGCCTTACACTGGAAAAACAAAGTGGTTTCTAGAATATCTTTCTAAATCAAAGTTGTATCTGGTATAATAATCCCTGAATACCATGCCATTTGACCTTTTTAAGAAAATGTAACATGTAAACAGAAATAGCCATAATGGATTTATAAATAAATGAATAAAATTGACACCTCTAAAGCATGGCAGATCTTTGTCATCTCTGTGTTTGGTTTCAAGACTTCATCAGCAAATGGGAACTGACCTTTTCAAGCACTTATTGCCATGATCCCTTGTATTTAATCATTGTTACGACACATGTTAAACAGAACAATGGCCTGCTTTATTATGCTCTAAGAAGCTTTTGATATGATTGTGCTTTCTTATAGCAGAGCAAATCCATTCATGTACCTCTTTAAGGCCAAGAATTTGGGCAAAATCATGTTTGAAGGTTTTGATATTTTTCCCTTTCCAGTTCTCTCCCTTTTTATCTTCTCATGCAATACTGTTCTAATCGGGAGTGTACAAATTGCTGAAGGACTGCTGACTAATTAGGTCAAGTGCAAACAGAGATTATTGGAGTAAGGCAATGCCTGTGTCCAGCTAAACTACCTGATAGTGTTTAGAAAAGTTAGAACTGCGGAACTGATCAGTTATTTCAGTTACATACCCCCAACTCTGTTTGGGTTGTAAGATTTAGCCCAGAAATATTTTATTTGCATGAAAAATGGATAACAAAATTATGGGCAGTAATTTTTACCATCTGTACTATGTGTTGTCTGTTCCTTGTAGTCCCTAGATGCCATAGTGTTACTGGTACTAAACTAATACTTGATTTCTTAATAAGACTTTAGATTTAATTAATTAACTGCAAGGAAATGCTAGTTATGTGAAGGGAGCTAGGAACATATATCCTTAAATCATAATTCCCAATTTACTCATTTATTTAAAACATTTTTACTCTGCTATTCAGCAGAGTAAGGTTTTCAGAACAGCTTATAAAGGTCATTAAGAGAAAAAAATCCTGGTTTTAGGCTTACAGTCTAAAAGTCATCATGCAAAAATAAAAGGCCTTGAGTTAAAAAAAATATTGAAAAGCTATCTCTACTTATATATCAGTTTTATAATTTACAAAAGACATAAAATGATTAACTGGAGTAAAAAGTGTTCAGTGAAAAGAGGAACAAAAATCTGTAAAAAAGGAACTTAATTTATTTCTGTTCTGTTTACAACTTCAGGTTTTTCTCTGTTCTCAAATGATCCAAGCTGAGGTTCATTGTCTACTCAAGCAATACACCAGAGTCCTTTAATCTGCAAATATTTATTACAGGTTTGCAAAGCCAGATCAAGCTCACATGGGCATGTTCAGTATCATTCCAGGGGAAAGATCGAAACAAAGAAAAAGGACATAGTTATAATCAAGGGACCAGGAACTACAGGATTATAAAAGGTTTATATTGGAAATTAATTATCAAATTTATTAAAATACTACCATGGACTGACTATGCTGCCCTTATTAAATATCACATCGCAATGTGAGAAACAGACTCACCAGTCAGAAATTTGACAGTCATAAAGTGAAGCAGCAAGCAGTTTATTGCATGTAAAATACGTTTTTACAAGAGTGGGTGGCTAACAATTAGGCACACAGAGGAATATATTTCTTCAACTTTTTATTCCTTCCACCTGAACCACAAATCCCTCCCTGCAGCCCCCTTTGACAAAGACCACAGGGTTGCAATCTTCCTGGAATGCCTGTTTCTCCATGAATTTCCCCATGCTTAATCTGTTTCCCTACCTTTACACAGTTCCCCTTTTTCCATATTACCTTTTGTCCCTTATTAAAAAATTTCTTAAGTTATATTTCTTGTTTCCTTACAATCCTTCCACATAAGCATAATAAATTGAAGCAAGTGATTAAATGATTTCTTCACTATATTACTAGACTGTATAGTTAAAACTGTTTACCTGTTAACTAATCTGCTTGACCAAGCTGACTCACTTATCAGAATAACAGTTTGTTCCTGTTTTCCAGTCTTGAACTTTTTACGTTTAATGTCCTACCGAACTTTTATACCCACAATGGCTAAAAATTGCTTTCTTTGCAAAAACATTATTTCCATTACACCAACTTCCCTAACTTTGAAGTCTAACTAATGTTGTCTTGAACCCTAACTGCAAGGCTCAACTACTCTATTACACGGCAGAAGCCATTCTTAAAAGTTAATGGTAGCTGTGCTTAAAACTCTGGCTATACTCAGGAGCCCTGTGCTAAAACATCTATAATGCTCAAATTGCTTAAATGCTTCCAAGCTGCTCTTTCAGTTGAGCTGATGGAGTCTCTTCCCTCACTGAGCGCTCTCCAAAGAGTTGTGTCTGGTAAATCAGTGTAAAACCACATACACAGTTGTGGTATAATTATCGTAAAGCTCTGCCAGTGAATTTCAGCAAGGGGATTCAGAAGATATTTCTGCCACTCAGAAAATAAAACCTACTTGCCAAATTACTGTACCCAAGAAGAAAGTCAGCAGCTGCAACACAATCCCTGTAAAGTCATCAAAGATTTATGCACTGAGCCCCATGCTCTGGATTCAGTAGATTCCATCCAGCCAAAATCCACTTAAACCATTGGAATGATTTTGTAACCAAGACTGGAGCGAGCCTTTGGGTTCTAAGCAGATATAGCCACTGGGGCAGGAATGTAGGCTTAGATTTGCACTGCTAAGTGGTAGGTTTGCAGAATTATAAAAGTCCATTGAAAGCAATGAGACCCACTTTGAAGAAGGAAGGCCATCTCATCTCCATGTTCCTTTATCTCTTTAGGAAATATCGGGGAGAGTTAGGGGTACAGTTCGGCACCTCAATTTTTGGAGGCCATCTGGTGAGGTAAAACCAAAATAGATGTGGGGTTAAACAATTTTTGCCATCTTTATTTTGGAATCTTTTCCGAAGTTTTGTATATGGTAATCCCAGTACTATTCCCACTGATAAAAGCCCCCCAAACCTCAAAAAATGACTGAAATTAGCTTGAATAACATTTTCGGCTATTTGACAGATAAAGGCCTCCTCATTTCCACTTACACTGTTGAAATCTGACTGCCAAAATTTGTCAGTGCAATGTCACGGCACTGCTAAATGAATTAAAATGTGGGGATATGATTAAATCAGGTTCAAAGTATTCAGAGCTAAAGATTGCTACAAGGAAATAAAACAATTATGTTAATAAGTCACTCCAAACAGCTGTAGTCAGAAAATTGTTTTAGCAATCATCAGATTAAAAAAAAAATCTGCTTGGGAAAGGGGGAAATGTAACCAATTTGAACATGTAAGATGGCATATGCTAAATAAAATAAAATAAACATATAAGCAAAGGATAAATGGAAGAATAAACAAATCCTTTATTCCAATCCTACTTTAATCTGCAGGTTTCACAATTCAAAAGATCCCCCCCCCCCACTCTCACTGTCATAAAGAGTAAAAAAAACCAAAACCTTTACTATATCCAACGTGTTTTGAAGGGACATCTCTTTGTCAGGGAAACAGTACAGCAGATTGCAAAGGATGGAAATGCTGAAATTACATTTCAGGCTCGGTAAGAAAAAAGTTTCTCTCCCACTGTTTTATTTCTGGTGTAACTTTGTCTTGCCTCTCTCTACTTTGTTTCACCAACTTTACCTCTTCTGGCAAAGACTTCAAGTAGGAACATCTAGGAACATCCCGTGTTTATGTAGCTGTAGGCCATTTAGAAGAAAAAGCCGGCATGCTATACTGGTATCTGAAACCATTAGAAGTCAGTATATTTGGAGCAATTTTGTCCTAAATTGTCAGACATTACAGCACTTTAGTGATTTTGGACAATCACCTTATGTTCTGACTGACGTTATAATGAGAACCAATCTCATGCTTTAGGGGCTGGTATGTCTGTTATGATGTGTACATTTTCACTTACCAACATAAAACACAGTGAAGAATCTGGCAGTGGCTTTGTTCATGGCAAACTGGATAAACTTAGCTGGCACCTGAGAGAATAAATTGAGTTCTAAGAATAATCCATTGTTTTTCTTGTTTATTCATCTTTTGGAAAGTTCAGAGTCCCTGCAGATAAGTTCTTTATTACAGTCAGCAACATGGCAGAATTCTCAGTTACTGTTTCATTTAATTTTCCACCAAACATCTTATCCTTACACAATACTTTCCTGGATTAAAGTAGAAACTTCCTTTTCCTTTTCCTTTTCCTTTTCCCTTCCCTTCCCCTAAAAAAACATCAGACTGTAGGCAAATGAAAGGGAAAAATCTTGCTTCCTCCTTAACTGCATTTGTTCTTGACATGAAATTGAATATCAGCAGTAACCAAACGTGTCATTGAAACTTCATGGGTTTGCTCATTTAGAGTGTTCCCTCCAGGTAGCTTTGCGTTACCGTTTGTACAAACACTACAGTTGCATGTGAGTTTACAGATTTTTGGATTTTATCTGATTCTCCTTGGTATAGTTTATTTATTCTTAATCATATGCTACTTGGATCCAGGAATGTGAAAAGTTACTAGCCGTTGATAGTATTTTTTTTATCACTACACAGAGCAAAAAAGATTTTTAGCAACAGATACTCATTTTAAGAGCCAGCTTGCTGTAATGATTAAGGCATCAGGCTAGAAACCGGGAAATCCTGAGTTCTAATTCTGCCTTAGGCATAAAGCCAATTGGGTGACCTTGGGCCAGTCACTTTCAGCCCTAAGAAGATGGAAAGAGCAAACCACTTCTAAAAAAACTTGGTATGACACTTTTATTAGTGGAGTTCAAAGTGGTGTTAAAAGGGACAAGTATAATGTGTAAGCTTTCATTCATTAGCTTGTGCAATAAGAATTTGCCTCCAGATTTTATTTGATTCTAACTGATCTTGGTTAGGGTTCTAGAAACAAATAAGCAAACTGTAATATTTTCTGCAAGTTTTTGCACCCATTACAACAGAGAGAAGAAAAGGAGTTTCTCCTTGTTAAAAGGATGTGAACAATTTCTACATGTTTTGCACTTTGTGTCTGTCTGTCTGTCTGTCTGTCTATCTTATCTATCTTACAACTTTATTATTTTTATAAATTAATTCTTGACGTTGTAGATTTCAGGGATTTCTTACTAATAGAATTTCGTATTCTATTAGTTTTCATATGTAATTGAGATTAGCCTACTCAACACCCAGTAGGAAAGATTAAGAATGTATTTGTGAAATTTGTTTAGAGCAGGGGTCTCCAACCTTGACAACTTTAAGACTTGTGGACTTCAACTCCCAGAGTTTCTCAGTTTTTATTTTTAAAACAACAAAACATGACAAACACCAACACACAACATATATTTCCTTTTTACAGCAGTTTCCTAATTTACATTTACATTTTCCTTCTCTAATCTTCTTTAAATATATTTATCCTTATTGTCCCATTATCTCTTATTTCTATATATATTTCTTCACACATATTAGTTATAGCTTTACATTATTTTACAAACATTATATTTATGTCATTTTATGTCATTTCCCCACTCATTCGTGTTTACTATTTCTAATCTCCAGCCAGTTATACCATTTATCCCATACTGCATAGTAATCTGTATCATCCTTTTCCTTTATCTCATTCATTACCTTATCCATCTCTGCACAGTGTAGAATTTTTTTTATCAGTTCTTTGTCAGTTGATATATTATCATTTTTCCAGTCCTGTGCATATGGTATTCTTGCAGCTGTGATTATATTGTATTTCTTTAGTGTAATTTCTGTTTAATATTCCCAGCAAAGATGTCTCTGGTTTCCAATCTATGGGTTGGTTGATTATGTCTTCCAACCATTTTCTAATTTTCGCCCAATATAAGCATGATACAGATTACAAAGATGTCTCTGGTTTCCAATCTATGGGTTGGTTGATTATGTCTTCCAACCATTTTCTAATTTTAGCCCAATATTTTTTTGCAGATGGACATGTCTACCATAAATGGTAATACGTTCCGTATGCTTTTTTACGCTTCCAGCACATTGGTGAGCTATTTGGATACATCTTAGCAAGCCTTGCCGTTGGAAGATGCCATCTGTAACACATCTTAAAGGCCAATTTCATTTCTCCAATTCTATAATATAGAATTGGACAAATACAAAAAAAATGTGAGAAATAAATATAAAATTGACTATGTCGTTGGCCTTCAAGGAAACTGATTTTTTTGCATTTCTCCAATTCTATATTATAGCTAAAATTTTTTGTCCATTTAATCATTGTTTCTTTTACGACCTCGTCTTCCATTTTATATCTCAATAAATATTTATATATTTTACTAATTAATTTTTCCTCTGTTCCTTGTATAATTTTGTCCAGTTCTTGTTGATCTTTTTGTATTTCATTTTTTTTTTTAATCCTCTTTATATTTAGACCGGATTTGTATATATGTCCATCAATCAATCCCCCTACCTAGGTCATGTTCAAATTCTTATTTTGTTTTCAAGTTTCCCTGTTCGTTTAACAAATCCTTATATCTAATTATCTTATCTATATCAGTTAAATTTGGATGTTTCACTGCTTCTATTGAGGATTGGGATTTTTATATAATGCTTTTTATTTATTTTTTATTTTTTCCAAATCTGTAAGAGTGCATTCCTTATTATATGCCTTTGGAAATAGCTATGTGTTTTATACTTTTCATCCCATAAGAATACATGCCAACCCACTTGCAGGTTGTGTCCTTCTATAACTAAAATCCTTTGGTTTCTTTAATTTCATCCAATCTTTTAACCAAGTTAAAATAGATGCATGATAATATATTTTCCACTCAGGTAATGCCAACCGCCCTTTACTTTTGTATCTTGCAAAAGTTTTAGTTTAATCCTCGGCTTTTCCCCTTGCCATATAAATTTGGTAACTAATTTATTTAAATCTTCAAAGAATGTTTTCCCTAATTTAAATGGAATGACTTGAAACAGAAATAATATTTTCGGCAATATGTTCATTTTGGCCATAGCAATCCTCCCTAAAAATGAAATCTGTTTTTCCAATTTTCTAGATCTTTTTTTATTTGCTGCAGTATTTTATCATAATTATCCTCCATAATTGATGAGCACTTCGCTGTAAGCCAAATCCTGAATTTTTTTCTTAGTTATTTGAATTTTTATTTTCTCTTTCAATTAAATTTCTTGTGTCTTTGTAAGATTTTTGGTTATTAATTTAGATTTATTTTTGTTGATCTTAAGTCCCGCTACCTTGCCAAATTCTTCTACTTTTTGAATCAGTTTCGATCCAGTTTCTAATGGGTCTTCTAACATAAATACAAAATCATCAGTGAAAGCTTGGACCTTATATTCTTCTTTACTAATTTTTAAACCTTTTATTTCTTGATCTTCTCTGATGTTTGTCAAAAGTGTTTCTAATGATAAAATAAATAGAAGAGGATAGAGGGGGCATCCTAGTCTTACTTCTTTAGTTATTTCAATTTTTTCTGTAATATCATTGTTCATAATTACCCTAGTTTTTTGTTTAGTATACATTTTTTCACTCATCCTTTCAAATTTTGCCCAAATTCCATATATTTCAATTCCATTGTAATAAATTTCCAATTCAAATTATCAAAAGCTTTTTGGGAATCAAGGAAAACCAGTATAGCTTGCTTTTCAGGATGCACTTTGTAGAATTCCAAAATATTCATTATGATACTCATATTGTTTTTTATCTGTCGTTCTGTTAGAAATCCATTTTGGTCTGTATGAATATATTTGTTCAAAATTCTTTTAATTATCTCTGCTACTATTGATGCGAATATTTTATAATCTATATTTAATAGTGAAAACAGTCTATAATTTTGAATGTGTTGGTGATTCATGTCTTCCTTGGGGATAAGAGTAATGATTGCTTCCGTCCAGGTTATT
>JANHGD010004609.1:59293-69935 GCA_027560375.1 Imantodes cenchoa | reverse complement strand
GTGTCACATGGGAGCCCCAACTCGCTCCCGTAAGCACCCGCGCGGCTGCGTTCTGGGCTAGCTGGAGCCTCCGGGTGAACCTTAAGGGGAGCCCCATGTAGAGAGCATTACAATAGTCTAGTCTCGATGTGATGAAGGCGTGAGTGGATCTCTTCTGCCTGTCTACCTTTTAATGGAGGAAATTCCTAGCAAGACAAATCAGGAATTTCTTAGAAGGACCATGCTGGGCAGAGTTTATCTTCCAACAGATGTTGGGGATAATTAAACTCTTGCAACATTATGACTCCATGCCTCATTGAAAGATTTGCTTTTGGAAAGCATTATCCATGTCTTTTCTTTAGTTGGACAGATGGGATTACAGTGCAAAAGTAGTTTTGCTTTTATTTCTTTCTCTACTTACTTTAACACAGATGCTGTGCACAGAATTGCCAAGTGCATTCATTTGATTTCTGAGCGGGGATGGATATTTTTTAACATCACCCTCTTCCTTTTCTATGGCTTCTGTTTGTTTTCTATAAATACTGTCTTTGACTGCTACAATTCAGTGATGAGTGATCTGTCCAGATTATGAAATCCTACTTCTCCTTCTGTAGTAAGAATTCAAGCTCTTCTTGTTTGAGCATTTGTGCATTTATGTTTCCTATTTTTTAATTGATTAGTTTCAGCAATGTTCCTATTTTCTATACTATCAATCATCAATCAATCAGAATAGAGCTGGAAGGGAGTTGCTCAATCAGGAAATCCTTTACCATTTCAGACAAGTGGCTGTCCAGTCTCTTCTTAAAAACCTCCAGTGATGAAGCATCACAAACTTCTGAAGGCAGGGTGTTACACTGGTGAACTATTCTCACTGTTAGGAAGTTTCTCCTTAATTCTAGTTTACTTCTCCTTCGTGGGTAGAGCCAGCCTTCAGGATGAGTTGTCTTCGTCCACTCAGAATGAGGACCGAGTCTGTTACTTTTTGCCAGATCTGCCCTCCTAGGACCCAGCTTCAACTTGGTCCTCAGACTGGACAGACATGGCTACCTTTTTCTCCCTTCCTGAATAGCGACTCTCACCTTTATTGCTGCTCGATTGTTGGACATTGTTAATTTGGCATCAGGAGTTTTTCTCCACTCCTAACGGACAGTGTTGTGGATTCAGGGCACTCAGCAGCTGAGCTTCGGCTCCTGCCTCTGCATGGGCTTTCATTTCCCGATTTGATATTGACCATTAAGGGCTTGCCCTGGTCTGTCTTTGGAGCAGTGAGCTCCCTGCTCTTGAGGCAGCTGTAAAGGAGTAGCATGGAGATAGCGTGGCATCGGAGGTTACCAGCTGGGAGCCTATTATCGGAGTGATAGGGTGAACTGACTGTTATTTTTTGCCCCATCATAGGGGTGTTGTGCCACTCAGAAGCCACAGGGAGGCCTTCCCAATATTTCCACACCACACCACTTTGTCCTGACCGAGCTGTTGACAGTGAATGGAGTGGACGCCGTCTATCCAACCACTATCTGATGGCCTGAGGGATGGTTGGCAGGCGCTTGAGCTCACGCCCACGTAACCTCACCAATTTATTCTCAGCTGGTCTCTGATCGCCTGGAGAGTTGCCTGAGCCTGTTATCGGCTCGTTTTCAGTGCCTGGACAATAAAGGGCTTGCCCTGGTCAGCACCAATGGCTCATTGGATTCCCACCAGCCTGCCAAATTAACTTTGACAGTTGTGCTGGCCATTTTAGGTGCCTGTTCGGGCTTTCAAAATGGCGGATGGAGCCGATATGAATCAGAAGCTGCAGGGCAAGCGGCAACAGAAAACAAATCGCCATGCACCAGATGAGGAACAGGTTGGCCCTTCCAACCAGGTTGTGGCAGGGGCTTCTCATAGCTTTCAGGATTCCAAGGCTTCGGAGAGGGCGAAGCGACATAGGGACAAGGTCCTGCAGAGCCTCTATAATCAAGCCTCAGCTTGCGAAACTTCACATCTCTGTGATCAGGGCACCTCTTCAGAGGCTCCAGAAAACAGAAATACAACTTCACCATCAGGGGAACAGCTGGCCCAGACAACATTGCCCTCAATAGGGTCACTGTGGTCATTTGGGGTATCAGCGGCTTTCCAAGGCCCCCTTACCCTCCAGTTCATCAGGTTCTCCATGGCTCCTGGGCTCCAGTCATGTCATCCTCGTCAGGGACCTCCTCATCAGGGGCTCCAGTCCACTGGACCAGGCAACTTTACAGCTGTTGATGGCCACTGCAGTACAATAGGGCTTGTCGGCATGCCTGCAGTCCTTAGGCAGGCCTTCATTGTTGGACTCTGAGTGGGCCCTACACAGACCTGGGATCAGGGCCAGGCAACAGAGCCCTGACTACTATTCCAATGTGTTGGAAGGAGACATTAGAGAATCCTTGGTGGACTTGGACTGAGATGACTATGAGCTGTTGGAGGACGAGGGGATGTCAAACAATCAACAAGTCTCTAACACTCTCTTTCCTCTGGGGCTCTTCAAGTCCTTGCTTTACAAGGCCTGCTCTGGGACAGGGTTGGATCTGGTGCTTGCCCCCATGGCCTCGGGTTCACAACAACTTGACCTCTTGTTCGCAGAGTTCACGCCGGAAGTGGACATTATTCCGGCCCTGCAGTTGTTTTGGGACAATGTCCAGTAACAATGGTCAGCCCCAGCTTCATGGCCTATGTCTTCTTTGCTTGACTGCAAGCATTTTAATGCTTGGAGGCTCAGTGTTGACCTCCCTTCTCACTGTCTCTATGGTGGATGCTCTGGTGGTGGCGCTATATATAGCAACTACCATGCTGCGAGAATTGGAGGAGTTATTGCGGCCTGAAGACAAAAGACCAAACACTCCCTTATCAAGGCACACCAGGCAATCTCCTGGGCAGTTAGAGCATCTTTGTCAGTTTCCTTCTTCGCTCGCTCCTTTTTGATTTGGCTGTGATTCATCCAGGAACAGATTTCAGCATCCAACATGCATGCACAACAGGACCTTAATAAGGTTTTTGCGGCCACTCAGTTTGTGGCAGATGCCACCCTCCATGCATCCCGATTTACCTCAAAGGTGATAGCCACTTCAGTGGTCGCAAGGTGCATGCATTGGCTTCATCAGTGGTCAGTGGACACGCACCACAAGTGGTGCTTGACCACCGCCCTGTTCAGGGGTCAGAATCTGTTTGGCAAAGCTCTGGACCCAATCCTGATGGAGACTCATGATAGGAGGAAAATTCTGCCTTCTCGTTCTCAGAAGGGCAATTGCCGCCCATCTCCCTATCCCCGGCGGCCTTTTCGGGCTACGGACCAGTGCTTCAGCTTCTTCTAGCCCTAAGGTCAGTTTGGATCTAGGCAGTGCCAACCTCAGGGTAGATCAGGGAGGGGGAGGCAGTTCAAGCAAGCTTTCAGAGGTGGAGGAGGAGATTGCTCCCGATAATGTCCCTTCCGATCCTCCCATAGGGGGTCATCTAGCCCTCTTCTCTGCAGTGTGGGAGCAGACCACCCATGCTTTTCATCAAATCTTCATCTTTTCTTGAATTGTTTTATAACTTCATTTCTACATGTTATTCATACATATATTTTATCCTTATTACAGTGAACAAATTATTCATATCCCATTCATTTCTACATGTTTTCTATCATCAAACTTACATTCAAAGTTATTACTTTTATTTTTTTTTCTCATATAGAACATATGAGATATGAGATATGATTTAAAATTCAATCTTTATATTTTCTATTATGAAACTAATATTCAAATGTATTACTACTAATTATACATACATATTTTTATTTTATCTCTTCTCTTTTACCCTGCTCCAATGTTTTAATCCTCTTTTCATTTTTTTGGTTGCCTTCTCCATATTTCTTTTAGCTCTCTCATTTCTATCTTTAATTTCCTTTTTTTGCTAAGATCTCTATCTTTCTCTCCTCTCTTTTTCCTTTTCTGTTGTCTAATATCGTTTCCTTCTTTCAAGTCTTCTCTTTCTTTCCCCTTCTAGCTTTCCTTTCCTTGTTTATCTTTCCCTTATCAAAGATTTTCCCCTTCTGCTTTACTACCTTTTTCTCTCTGTGTGTTTCAATAACCAAAATGGCGCTTGAGCTTCAAATCAGAAATTTATCTTCATTATTCTTGCTCAATTTCGTTTTAAGTTTATAAATCCAATAAATGTAATAGTGAATTTATAGTAAGGCAGAGTCAACTTCCAGGTCAAATATCAAAGTTTTTCCCTTTTTAAAATAGTGTATCGTTCCAATGCCACATCTTTTTTAAAATTTTCCAAGAAAAACTTTTTTTCCCTCCTAGTTAAACCTTTTTCTTCATGCTTAACTCACCACTATTCTTCAGCTTCCTTGTTCCTCCCCCTTATATTTTTGGAAATGTTTAAAAAGCAAAACAGTCTTTTTCATCTAGGGTTGCAAATAATTCAATTTTCCTCCAACAATCTTGATGATTCTGGCTGTCCTTCAGCTTGTGGCAGTCATGTTTGCTGCCTTAGCTCTGCACCGTCGGCTAGGAGCTCGCCAGTTCGGAGAGGAGAGATGTGGCTCTCCTCTACCCTCCTGGTGGTCCCCTTTCACTTCACCCCCTCTACCGGGGGGCTTAGGTCAGAATTCAGACCCTCAGGCGTGGAGTGTTTGGAGCCAGCCACGGAGGTCGTGGTCCCAGCTTCCAATCATGCTGAAGGAGAAACCGGAAGTCCAAGATTTCAAATTCTGTGGTAATAAAATTATAGCTGTTTTATGAAGCATCATTTCTCCTAAGATATAAATCATTTTGTCATAGAAGCAGCAGTTTTTTTCTTGACTTCCTCTATGACCCAATTGCATATTATTCTACCTTTTATGGGCCTTTCTTCCTAACTCCCATTTGCAATGACTCTTGGTTTTCCCTTGAATACTTCAGAGTCTGATTCATTTTCAAGGGTCTAAAAACTTAATCTGAAGATGCAGAATAATCAATCTTTTATCAACTTTTTGATCAGATATCAACCTATCTTACAGTTGTTAGTTAGTGTCATACACCACATCCCTTTGTTTTATCTCCCTTATAGAGGGCTATTTCAATTATCTTTTTTATTTTAGAATTTACTTTCTTTAAAATGATACAATGGTAGGGTTAGAAAATAGAAAGGAGCTTTAGAGGAAGAATATTTAAACTGTTTTGGTGAAAAGGAGACTTGGTACATCTTCAAATCTTTGATGCAAATTGGCTATGCTGGCACAAATCCCATAATAGCTGGCTGTTTTCAAAGAATAAGACAAAATACCACAAGCACTGCAGGTCACAGCTGCAAGCTTATGTTCATTCATCTTCATTTTTCCTTTCTAGAGCATCTGCTCATTGATAAATATATTTCATTTGTTATTGTTCCTTTCAGAAGTTTTCATGAGAGCCATAAATGTATGGACTTAATGGATGAAATGATGGAGAGAAAATTTGTTCAAGGCTCCCTTCATCTATTCTACCTTACGTCCCAGGCAAATTTCTTTGTAAGCTTGCTCTGAAGAGTCAAACTACCTTATTACAGTCTCTATTTATTCAGCAGAAAACAATCATCTAGTTACTCAGATTATGCGTTCACTGTGTAAAAGATGCTAGACATTCTATATTACCAAACTTAAATATCTACCAATTTGTCAGAAGACCAAGTGGCTGAAGTCTCTTGTGTTTGATCTGTAACATATATGACATTTGAAGTGGGCATGGTTGTCTTTAATGACAGCCTTAATACCACAGATCTGAAAAGCTTTGCTTCAGTGCTTATATCATAAGCACTGAAAAGGGGCTGATGAACCTCAATCAGCCATCTATTAAAGACCTTTTAATCACACACTGTATATTTTGAGACACAGAAAAGGCCTGGAAATTTGTTAGAGAAAAACCAGATTTAAAGATTCACAGGAATATTGTTTATCTTGTAAAAATCCTTAGGTTGCAACTGCTAATCAAGGGAATTTGGACAGCAATGGTGAGAGAGTAATTCAAGATAGCCTGTAGAGTTTTTGAAAACCAATAAAATTATGTTTTAAAAGGGTCTGTAGGCTAAGCACTAGAGAGGTCCACATTATATTATAGATTATATGTTGATTATATATTCTATGATTATAGAAGCAACTCATTCATTCCCTCTGAGAAAAACTTTCCAGTGTGAAGAGCCAGCAATCTTCTCTACCTTAGGCAGGGAGCTGTGTCCCAGCCAGGCCACAGGGAAGGGTGGGGGAATTTGTTTATACAGGTTTGATAAGGGCTATCAGACAGATATTTTCTATACAGACTTCTCTGTTTTCCCCTAGCATCTTCCATCTTCTTCAACCTTATTTTCCAACCTCTCCATACCTGCCTTTTCCTTCAGAGAAACTGTGTGCTCAGCAGACACTGAACCTACATACTCTATTGCTGTTATTTACACACAAGGAGGCTGTGTTTTTCCTTCACAAAATTAGCACTGCATACCTCTATATTGATCTATCTACTAGACTCTATAGTTCTATATACTATAACATAGTATATGACAGGGGTGTCAAACTCAATTTCATTGAGAGCCGCATCAGGGTTGCGTTTGACCTTGGGGGGCCAGGGTGGGTGTAGCCAGGGGGTGTGTGGCCAGCTCAACATCACTCATTTCAGGGGTGCCTCTGGTGGCACAAGTGCTCTTCCAGCGAAAATGGGCTCCTGAGCTCAGTTTTGGCTGCGACAGCCTCCTGCAACCCTCCGCCAGCAAAAATGGAGTTGGGAGTGCTGCATTGCTTGGCTCCATTTTCGGCTGTGATGGCCTCTTGCAACCTTCTGCCAGAGAAAATAGAGCTCGGGAGGGCCGCACACAACCCTCCCAAGCTCCATTTTTACTGGCTGAGGCACTGCAGGCCGGTCCTTCACTGTTTCCAGGGCAGCCCCATGGGCCAGATCTAAGCACCCTGCAGGCCGGATCCGGCCCCTGGGCCCCTGCTTTAGCCTGACCTATCTACTGTTTTTGAGATCACTCAAATATATGTGTAGTGAGCCCTTTAATGAACGATTGTCCACAACAGTCTACGTATTAGGATTCCGAGAAGTCTATAGAATTTTCTTGTTACCTATATTTCCTTCCCAAACTGACTTAAAATATTATTTTTAGGTTCTCAAGCCTACTCTTAGAAGAAAAAAAAACAGCAGGTACAAATCCAAAGGCAACTATTTTGTGAGATTCACAAAATGCTCTCAAACTTCCAAATGTGACCACTGCTCCAGAAAGGATAGAGACCAGTACTAAATAAGTAGCCATTTTGTCATTTGCCTGCCTCTTTTTGTTGGATTTTGTGTACATAGTGGTGGTAATTGTGGTTGATAACAAGCAAAAACATTTCAGATTTGATGCTCACATACATAGCATAAATGACTTATAACATCTCTGGTCTGTTATGGGTTTTTTTTCCTGATTTTCAGTTGATTTTATAACTTCTCTAGTCTCTATCAATGAACTATACCGATGGAAGTTTCCCATCTGCACTCAGGCTGGTAGTGATGAAGTGATCTGAACCTAGAAACATACTCATAACTTATCTATCTACTGTACAGCTTAATGCTCTGTGACTGTAAGCAGATGGTTGCAGGCAGATGTTTCATCAAATAAATTATTTTCAGGAATGCCAACTGAGCACAAGAGGTTATTATATTTGTTTCAACTCTTACAACATACTGCACGGAAAAATGAATCAAAAACTGACATCTAGAAAAATAATAATAGTGAGTTTATTTTTTTGCCATTTAATAATAATAAATATTCCATTAACTTTGCAACAAAGACTTTGGTTAAAAAATAGTACAAAGTAAAAGGGCTATGAAGCTGACACAGTCCACAACCAAACCCCACGTACACTGTTCTTATTCTCTTTTCCTGCTTTGGCACCAATGATTTGTAGTATTTTCATAGTCAAGCAAACTTCAGCATAGTATGAACCTTTTCAAACTTGCTTACAGTAAGACTGAGAAGAGGCAAACCAACATCTTTTATATTCTGAAATAGTAGTGAGTTCTAAACCTCTTTGCTACCAGTTTGCGCATGCGCGCTCTTGTTCATGCAGGTGTGTGCGTGTGTGTGTGCATCCCGGGTGAGTAGGTGGAGCCTCCTGCTGCCGGCACTACCAGTTCTTAGAACCGGGCCGAACTGAAAGCAACCCACCGCTGCTCTGAAAGTATAAAACTTGAAAACAATAGTTTATGAGAATCTGATTTTAAAAGGGTTCACACATGCCTGTTAATCTGTATGCTTCTTTGATGGTTATTGCAAAGCTAGGGTCAAATATTTCTTAGGTGAAAATAGATTTGGAGATCTGTCTGCCAGGAATATCACTGTAGAATGAGATTTCAAGAGCAACAGCTGCAAACTAAATGAAAAAGGTTACTCTCTTTGGGGATTATTTCCTCAATGGAGTGCAAAGAGTACAGACATTGAATAGACTTTCTTCCCTATTAACTTGGGTAAGCATATGGCATCTGATTCTCCTAAACTTGTCTCATTGATTGCTTTTAAACTTTTCTTGTTTCTTCTTGTCAATGTGCTTCTGATGGAAGGACAACTTGCACACCTCCTTTTTCAACAGAACTTAATAACTTCAGACATGATATTGGTGCTTGGTATTTTCTTGAACTCTTAGCTTGAATCTTATTTTACTTAGAATATATCTGACAGGTAGATCACAAGCAGACATTCTCCAGCCCCTTGAGTAACTTCTAAGAGAGAGAAGGTCCTAAGGATTACAGAATGAGTCTCCAAAGTTTTGAAATGTAGACACTGTTTTGTCATTCCTACCATTTCTTTCTTCAGCAAATCCTATAACCTACATATGGCTGACATTTCTACAAACTCAGTATAACCTGACAAAAAGAGCATCAAGAATTGCTGGAAAATATTAACCAGCCAACAATCTAAAGTCTGAGCCCACATCTTTGAATTTATAATTACTTCTCTGAATAGGAAGATAAAGTCAACTGGGGGACTCTATGGAAGATCTAATGAGTTTTGCTCTTGGATTTTCCTTTGGAGACATCTACGGTATGTCAGAGTCAATAGTTAAAAAGAACACAATTCTGTCCTATTGTACATATCAAATTTATTAATCAAAACTAGCCATCTAAGTTTCATATGATCTAATATCACTCAATACTTTAAGTTGCTAGTATTCTCCCTCATGGTGGATATAGCATCCAGGAATGGGTTAAATCCATCTGCTCTCTGATTGAACTAAGTCTGTCAAAGCTGTTCAGGTGCTACCCTTTTTGCTATGCTTGACAGCTTTTTCACTCAGTTGCTCAGCGAGGATGGTTGTGCCATCCATTCCTCCTATGAACTAGTGAAAATTGGTTGCTATATCCACTGTGAGGTTTCTTTATACTTCCATTACTGTGAGTGTGTCTTTCTTACTAACATCAGAGACTGAATTTGTGGATTTGGGACTTCTGTAGCAGCCAAGCTGCGGCTCGAGCTACTTCGGGCAGCTGTCATTTCTGTTTGTCATTGAGAGGCTTATTTGGGAAACGGCTAGCCGCTTTACTCTCTGGGTTCTTATGAGAGAGTGCTAACTAAGTAAAGGACTTGATAATTGATTTGACTGGGGTATCCGGTGCGAACTGTCAGTCGAGTTGCCCGGACAATCAGCGCTTTGATCGTTGGCAGCAGCAACGGCAGCAATCTGCCTGACTCAAAAATCAACAGGGCAGTCGGCCCTTTTAATTCACTAGCTGCAGAGATCGCCGCTGGGGAAGCAATGTTGTGCAAGGTCTGAAACTGACGACTTTAACAGTAGCCAATACGATCGTGCCGGGGATGGTTGTGCATCTAGGAGGTTGCGGAGGCCATTTTGTGCAAGGGGCAGCCATTTAATATGTTTGTGGCAATACATTGATGGTTTTCTAAGCTTTTCAACCCTCCCTATGCATGCTCCCAGCTGCCTCAGGAAGGCTGATGCCATACTCACTAATTCAGAGATGCGGCTGCTGTTCAGAGCGGGCATTATAAGTCGCTCTGTATTCTGATGATCCAATTAGCTGCTGACCATTACCAGTGGGGTGTTTGTGTCCCTGAGTCAGCAGCCTGCTATGCCCCACCAGGGCATGGCACTCTGTATATGGCAGAGCCACACCTCACAAGGGCACAGCCACATGAGGCCAAGCTCCATCAGGGCATGGACTGGGAAGTTGACCCATTTGCTTCACCTATGGCCATGCCCCACAAGGGCATGGCATAGATTCCAGCCTCTGGGATACACCAGATACACGGGCCATAATACATTGCTTCTGGGGACAGTCTCCGATTGGAGCATTTAAATCTTTGACCCAGTGCACGTGACCTTGCGTTATTCCAGCATTTGGCTGCGGTCCATCAGTGACGCCATTTCATCATGGCTTCCAGGGCATCCTCATCACCCGCCTCTGACTCCACCAAGGATCACAAAGATTGACACAGTTCAGCTGTCCCTGAGCACCCTTCTAAGGCCTCCAAAAAGATTGCTTCATCATCTAAATTCTCCAGGGTGCTCAGTGCTGATGAACAGCGTTGTCTTAAGACACCGGACAAGATATGTGACAAAGCAATAGCAATAGCAATAGCACTTAGACTTATATCCTGCTTCATAGTGCTTCACAGCCCTCTCTAAGCAGTTTACAGAATCAGCATATTGCCCCCA
>JANHGD010004605.1:89595-102436 GCA_027560375.1 Imantodes cenchoa | reverse complement strand
TCAATAATTTCTATCTTGTATGTGCTTGACAAATAAATAAATACAAATACAAATACTACATAGAAGTGAAAGTTAGACTTTAAAGAACCAGAATAGGAAGAGTATTGACACTTCTGGACTTTAGTGTTGGAGAATACCATGGATAGCCAAAACCCTGAATGGATAGTTCATTAAACAAATCAACCCAGATTTCTCCCTTGAGGTACAAATGAACAGGCTCTAATTATTCTTCAGTATTTCAGACACATTATGTTAAGATCTATCTCTCTGGAAAAGACTCTAAGGTTGGAAAAGGAGAAAGAAATGAGAAGAAAAGGACAACCAGCAGAAAGCTGGATGTACCCAGTTATAGTGGTGCTGAGTGTACCATAAGAGACGAAAGAATATTGAGAAATCTCTATCATTGCTAGGAGTCGAAAATAGCTTGACGGCATACAATAACATGTTACATGAACATAGCAACTGTGTTTTGTTAATCTGAATGTATGATTTAGTATGTTGCAATGTCTCAGCGGATAAAGACACTGAGCTTGTCAGCTGGAAAGCTGATGGCCCGAGTTCAAGCCCGTAGTACCGCACAACGGGATGAACTCCCATTCCTGCCCCAGCTCCTGCCCACCTAGCAATTTGAAAGTATGCAAATGTAAGTAGATTAATAGGTACCACTTTAGTGGGAAGATAGCATTTGACGTATAGCTATGCTGGCCATATGACCAAGAAAATTTCTTCAGACAATGTTGGGTCCCTCGGCCAAGAAATGGAGTACCATACCTTAGAGTTGGACATGATTGGATAGGGAGACTTTTATTTTTTTCTGAACCCAGTTGACAAGACACAGATCTCTTAGTTGGTGGCTCTTATAGAAAAACATATTGCAGCCAATGATTTTCTAAATAGCAAGACAAAATATAATAAATGTTCTTCAATCTGGCCATCCTCCAATGAAGCATTCCCTTTAGGGTTATTCATTTATTTTCACATTCCACAAGCTACTACAGAAGTCTGACAATTAGCAATAAAAATATCTTCTGAAATATGCAGTGCATGCTCTTTAGAACTGCTGCAGAAATTTAAATGAGAATCCAGGGACAGGGTTTCTTCCTAATCAGGTATCCTGGATACCACTGAATACTGTTTCTATCATTTTTTTTTATACAGATAATGCTGCTATTGTAATGGGCAGACAAAAAGAATGAAAATGAAATCACCATTTGGTTTGTTATGGATGCGTACAGTTATGAATGCATTTTGTCACAGGCCTAAAAAAAAATATTTTGCTGGACAAAGAACATACTGAAGAGAGAACGTTCAGAAGAGAGTGCATGGGATTGCATGCTACTAAGAGGCTAGAGACTGCCAAATCCTTTTTAAAATGAGGCCTGTTAGAAAAGATAACTTTTAGGACCACTTTGTAATCGAATTCCATTTTAACAACCTTTCATAGTGCCAAGAAGAGCAATTTATATTTCTCCAGGTATACCTGAACTGGAATCTTCATAATTGTTATCCTTTGATATTCTTGCTGGGTCAGTGGGGGAGTATTCTAACTAACATCGGAAAAGTTAAAATGCCCTACCTATACACTTTAAATACTAAATGATATAAGAACGCTTGGATCCAGTGATATGAGTCAGAATAGAATTGAGTAGAGTAGAGTCTCTCTCTCTCTCTCTCTCTCTCTCTCATCTATCGTGTGTGTGTGTGTGTGTGTGTGTGTGTTTGTGAAGGCTGAGTCAAGCTTGAACTATTCAGGATCAAATTCCTGGCAGTGAGCAGAGTTAGCCTGCAATACTGCATTCTAACTACTGTGCCACCATGGCTCAGATATGAGCTGTGGTGATATGAGGTGGAGTGGAGTGGAGTGGAGTGGAGTGGAGTGGAATGGAATGGAATGGAATAGAATAGAATAGAATAGAATAGAATAGAATAGAATAGAATAGAATAGAATAGAATAGAATAGAATAGAATTATTTATTGGCCAAGTGTGGTTGGACACACAACAAATTTGTGTGGTGCGTAAGCTCTCAGTGTACATACAAACAACAAAGTGGTAAGTCATATATCACAACTCATAAGATAAAATCATAAAATACAGCAATTGATAAATCATAATATACCAATAGGAGAAGGTAGCAGGAAAGATGAGAGATGAGAAGATGAGAAGGATAATAGCAAGATAACCTACTACATGGGTAAATATCTTTGGGCAGAAGACAGTGCTGTAGGAGTTAGATATTTAGCAGACTGATAGCATAGGGAAATAAATTATTTTTGTGTCTAGTTGTTTTGGCATGTAAAACAACTATATTTATTATATGTTGGTACTAATAAACATTCCTTTATACACCTGTGAGGTTTCTCCCCATTTTTTCTTCTATGAATACATCTGGTTTTTGAAGTGGGAGATATTTAATTATTCAAAATAAGTCCTCTGTATGATAGTGCATTCCTTAATGGCCTTACATTCTATTAATCTTAGGAATGAGCAACATATGGTCTTTCATATGTTGTTGAATTTCAGCATGCATCAGTGGAAGCTAGCATGACTCAAGGTGAAATATCATGGAAGTTATACTCCATTGTTACAGTGAGAGTCAGACACTGAGTATTTTGTGTGTGTGTGTTTGCTTGAACGGATTTCTTCCTATCACCCAACATACGAAGAATGCTAGCACTGCAAATGAGTCTGTCATTTCCTATACAATAGCAAGTTCTGATTTTTTTCTTACTTTAAGAGGATTTGGTATATTGATGACTAGTTTCTGAATCCTATTAAGATCTTATGTTGAAGAATATTTCTGTTTAGTTACTTGGCATTCTGTTATATCATTTATCAAATAGGTTTTCTAAACATTTTTTTTCTTGAAAATGTTCATTGGAATATATAGACACTTTGTGAGCTGGAATTCACATGTGATAATTTGTCATTTCAAACAGCATTGACATATTTATTTACAAAATGCCTATTTTCTTGTGCAGCCTCATGCTATACATTTCAACGCTGAAGTTAAGACTCGAACGCTTCATAAACAGCCCTTTATTGCTAATGAGTTCCAAAGCAATGTTTTATCAAGTCAGTGTGTCAAAATGCTGTTAATGCTCTTGCTTTTATGGGTTGGTGTTATTAACAAGCAAGATACTCTTCTCGACAAGGTATGTGAAAGGCTATCAGGAACAGAAACCTAAAATATGAACAGCTGGCCTGCTGTTAATGATGCATTGTTGCATTGTTAACATAAAGCTGTTATATGCTTTGGTAAGCACGTAATGAGTCTCAAGAAATTAAGAGAAAATTAAAACGTAAATGTTTAGACAAATTCTATTATTGTCACACCTGCACCCCAAGATGCAAAATTTGCCTGATGCTGTCTCAGTCTGCACCAATGTCTTAATGGACCGAATAACAAAAGGTGATGGGGAAAACAATCCAAAGCCATGAGTACATCTGGATATGCCAAATGAAGATGTACTAAATTTTGGAGGAGATAAGGGGAAATTATCAGATGTGACATAATACCTGCCTTGGAAATGAGAGATGGGCAGATCTTGAGCTGATTTCTAATTTAATATGCAAATGGAAGAAATGGAAGAAGAATGGGAAAGGGAATTGAGAACAGCCAAATTTAGTCTTGTGGGAAGAACAAAATATAATGTAGCTCCAAGGAAAAGACAAAAAAGTAGAACAGACATAGGAAAACAATGAATTAAAGAAGATAAAGTACATTAACAAAATTCCAGCTCTCGTGTTGCAATGGTCTGTGAGAATAACCCTGAGGAACAGCAGGAAGAGCTGCTATCAAGAACATGGCCAGATATAAGAAATCTAAATGTAATTTAAGGACACATCTCAGACTTGACCCTGGCTTGTAAGTAAAGGCAGGGAGGGGTGGGGAGGCACTTTCAGGTTTGCAAGAATCTGTTGTTGTAATTGTATAACAACAATAGTTTTGGTATTTATTACTTTGGTTTACATATCTGGTTTACCTTGAAGGGTTGACATATGTCTAGCCATAGGTGCCTTTTCTGTGGTTGCCCCTCTTCTCTGGATTGATTTTCCTCTTGTCATATGACAGATCCCAACTCATCTATTCTTCCCAGTCATTAGAGGCTAGTTGAATGGAAGTACTCTTGTGACTGTTTTGGTATATGCTTCATTGCCATTTTATATTTGGTATCTATATAGTGGACTATCTGAATCCTTGGTCCCTTGAATGAATGAATGTTTTAATGGGTTTTTTCATTATTAATTTATGAACGGTGCATGATTTTAGGGTTGGAACTGTGCTTTTTATATTATTATTGATTATTGCCCATGTACTGTTTTTATTGTTGTTAGCCGCCCTGAGTCCTCTGGGATTGGGCAGCATATAAATTTAATAAATAAATAAATAAATAAATAAATAAATATGTCCTGTTGTTTATTGTTATGAGTTTTTCTTTCTTCTTCTTCTTTGATTTATTGTTTACTGTTGTTGTTGTTGCTGCTGCTGCTGCTGATCTATATTGTCCAGAGAGATACCAGTTGAATTGGACAGCCTTATAAATGGTATAATTAAATAAATGTTTGCAAGAAAAGGGGCATAAAAGCTGTTTGCAGCAGTGGCAAAATCACAAAATACAGCACCATTCTTTTGTATTTATAATTGTTTTTCTTAAAATGAAGACTAACTGTTATGAATGAATTAGATATACCGGTATATATTAAAGTATACATATAAAGAACCATTCCATGTTGTCATTTTGAACGAATGGGAGTTGTGAAGTATTTAAGTAGGGCATTCCTCCTTCCAGATGTTTGACTCTGAAAAAATCCTGACTCAATCAAAAAGATAGGGCATTTGGGGAAAGAAAAAGTTTCAATGCAAAATATTTTTTAAAAACCAGGCCATTCAGGATAGCAGAGGAGTTAATGCAACATAATTTAAAAGAGTAATACTTAAAATAGCCTGCCTCTCCATTCTGAAAAAAACCTTCACTGAGCCAAAGAACCTTTTGCCAGTAAGGCAGAGGTTCACAACCTGCGAATCAGATTGACTATATATTACTCAGAAATCCTTGGTATGATGTGACCTCCAAAAGTTCTAGCCAAATTGTAATTTTAGTGCAATCAAAAAAGCACATTAAACACACAGGGAATAACTATCTTGATTAAATGTAATTAATTAAACACAACTAAAATGGGGATATATTTGACCCAAATGAAATAAAATTCATAATTTGTTTTGGTTAACTGTTTTAGATCTGGCCTCATCTACTTTGGGAATATATTTCTTATTAAACCAAGCTGACATTTGTTGGGTGGTTTTTTTTCCCTCCTAATTTTCCTGCAGAATAAAAAATGTTATGGCCCATCATATCCCATCTGGAAATTTCTTTGGCTTGAACACCTTGGCAGGGAAGGAGCGATCATTTGTTGTTCTGCCTTAAGCATCACAATATTCTGTACTATACATATTCTTGACAATAGAAACATATTACTGTGTTTATAGTATCACAATGGCAAGATTTTTTCTTTGATTGCTCCTAACTATGCAAGGCATTTACTGAGACACTTTTGTCTGGTTAGAAAAATGTGGAAAATGGTTCTGAATACTTTTATATATTCTGTACAGCAAGCTGCATAATGTTTTGGTATGAACGCCAATATTTGGTTTTTGATTGGCATACAACTTTTGATCATTCATCAGCAAAGCGCTCAAACAAAGCAACTGTCAAGGGCTGCAAAAATTAATTTAATTTAAAAGTAATCTTACCTGAAAATAGCTAAATTAAATAAATACAATTAATATGATATTCCTTCTATTAAAATACAATTTTGGAATAAGTTTTGGGTGTTTGGCATACATACCTTTGGTTTTGAGAACAGGTGAAGCCATAGAGCTTTAGATTGGGATTATACAACAATTAACATATATTAACTCAAGGTCCCCCAACCTGGTCCTCCCTAAATGAATAATAATTCCTTGTCTTCCAAATATCATTCATTTTATTTTTAAATCAAATTTATATAGCTACTGCTTTACCAAAGGTGACTTGGGGCAGCAAACAAGAATCAATAATATACAATATACAAACCTTATTAATAAATATCATAAAAGTGAAAATCATGATAGACTGGCATGCTTATTGAGAATTCTGAGAACTGTAGTTACAAGAATTTCAAGGACACCACGGTGAAAAAATTTATGCTAGGTAATAAATAAAAGTTGAATATTTTTCCAGTTATTATCCAGTTGCCTTTTGTTTTCAGTGTGTCCATGCTTTCTGTAGTTTATTAAGCAAACGTTCTTCATCAATTAATGCTTGTTAGAACCTGCCACTTCTGAAAGCATTGCTCTCCTACTACACGTAACATTTGAGATTGAAAAAGGTTTTCAATTGTAATGCTGATGACATGTAAATTATGTGCTATGCTTTCATAAATGTTCTACTTAACAAGAATGTCTAATTCATTTACAGAGCAACATGGATAATCTTTGTTGATCCATGAATTCATGTGGATTAGGTCACAAAAATGACAATATTTAATAATTTGTGTCAAGAGGTAAATGAGTATGTGCCTTTGGCTTTTCTTCTCTGCCTTGTTTTAATTTAGTGCATTATTAATAGCCTTAGCATATTTGCTTTCATTATTTAAGCGTTGATACTTGAAACTGATAGTTGTTAATTTCTTACTAATCCCCTGCAAATGTTTTACTGGAGCCAATCAGTAATTTCATATTTTAAAGACTGGATTTTTCCCCCCAATAGTGACATTTTGAATGCCCTTTACTGGTAAATGTCACTAACAGGGCCACATAACAAAGATAATTTGTTAGGACAAAAAATTATTATGTCTTTCCTTTAGGAAAAAAATGCCTATGATTTAACAGATACATCATTTCTTGTTCCTGTCATAACCCATTAAAAATTAGTCACAACAAGATATCACTGAAAATATAACATATAATTTAAATACTAGTACATTTTTTTGGATTTGACAGCATTTTAAAATGTGTACATACTGATGCATCTTCATCAGAAAGCATTATCAAATGACAATACAATCCCTTAAAAGGATAACTGTCATTTTGTGTATTTATTAAATTTCTGCACCGCCCATCACAGCTAAGTGAATCTGGGTGGTTTACATCATCATAATAAAACCATATGGACACATGAATAAAAGCATAAATTAGAAGCAGAATTAAAAACAGGTTAAAGCTTCCAAGTAAAAATAAAAATCAAGGTACAAAATTCAAAAGGCTGGAAGGTCAACAAGATAGCAGGAATGCCCTCAGACCACCAGTCATTTCCAGGACTGTTTCATACCTTTAGACACCCCATGGTAATTGGCAAAGTCAGGTCCTAAAACTCTTCTGGAAAACCCCCCAAAGGGGGTTCACCTTGGATCTAGGGCAAGGGCAGCAGCTGAGAAGGCCCTCCGCCAGTCAAAACTAATTTCTTAAAACGTTTTAGAAACTACCAAAAACCTCTTGTCTACCCAGTTGCCCCCCAAACCAGCAAAAAACAGCGGTTCTCAACCTGTGGGTCATGATCCCTTTGGGGGTTGAACGACCCTTTCACAGGAGTCGCCTAAGACCATTGGAAAACACAGTCCTCTATCCGTCTCCAGGCAGGTCTACCCACATGCAAATAGACTACTGCAAAAACAACAACAACAACACCCCAACCTGTACCATGGGAACTTCTGAGCATGCCCAGAAGCCAAACTTCCTGCACTGTGCATGCGTCGCCATCTTGTTTTTGGCTTTTTTTTGGCTTTTAAAAATAATAATAATTCGGCACTGCACATGCGTGTACACGCAAAGCGCACAGGCGCCCATGAGGCGTGGCCACACAGCACAGGAGGAAGCAAATTGGCAGCGAGGTAAGTTAGAACCCCACCCCTGAGTTTCCTAATAATTTTATTATTTTTATGGTTGGGGGTCACCACAACGTGACGAACTGTATTAAAGGTTGCGGCATTAGGAAGGTTGAGAACCACTGTTCTAAAGTAACAACTTTCCTCAGCAGTAACAATACAAAATTGGCAGGATTTCTATGGCCTGGCATTTGGCCAAAGGTCAAAGTGAGTGTTAGAATGGCTGTTGCTGTGAACATCTTTCCCTTCTCTTCCTTATAATAAGGTGTGGTATGCAATCCTTAGACAATGCTTTTGCCCTGCCCCCACTCCACCACAAACTATGTTAAGTAGGGATCAGGAGGCATGCAATGCAGTGACATCACATTGGATTGTTTAAGTTTTAAATTTCCTCATATAAAATGAGGAAAATACAGAGATGAGATGCAAAATATGAGCCACTCCCAGCGTCTTTTAAAAAATAGTTTGGCCCTGTAATGCCAAACCAGTGCTTGCAAAACAACAACTCCGGCCAAGTTTTAATTACTATGCATAGCAAGTAGGTCAGGTTTGCATCTTATTTGGGTAAGAAATCATTTTCCTATATAACTGGTAAGGAAATAGTGGCTGATGTGAATTAGGATTATGAAAAAGCATATTTTAAACAAGGAAATTGCAAGTCATAGATTCCTGGAAATCAAATTTAGGTTTGCAAAATCATACCTCTTATGAGGGTATAAATGGGATTACCTTTTAAATTCTGTGGAAAAGGGCCTGAAACATGCATTTTGGGCAACCATTAAGTCTTGCTGAAGGCATGTTCAAAATCCCTCTCCTAGCCTATTCTTAGGAAATACAAGACAAGTCATTTGCTTGTGCTAATTGTTGATTTAATAAAAATTCAATCTTTGAGTGTGTGGGTGGAGAGAATTTATCTTGTTTCTGAATCCCAAGGTGAGATTTTAATGAAATCATAAATTATAACCAAGATCAAAGCCAAACAACTTAAATCCCACAACTTTCAATCTTAATTCTTAAAAAGATCATTGTTAAAATAAGTTACCTAAGAAATTCAACCAAATGTCCCTCCAAAATTGTTATTTCTTAATTTTTCCTTCTTTAAAAAATAATAATGCTTGGAACATGATCTTTTCAGAACCATGGTTAACTTGGAAGTGCCCTATGTGACACATGTGACACCTTTGTGACATAAAGTCACACCCAGACAAGTTTGAAAACAAGAAAGTTAAAGCTCTAAATGTAAGGTTTATATTTGGCACTTCTAGCTTGCCATGTGATTTTTCATGTTTAAATTTCAGATGCCTTGAAATGTGACATGTACAGTCTTGTCAAAATTACGTTGTTCATGATGGAAAACCATCCCATTTTCTGCAGCTATTTTTGATGGATGTGAAAGAAATGAGTAAGATTCGCTGGATGCTCATTCTGATGAAGGCAGGAAACCTAAAAACAGGATGACATCTAATTCTCTTTGTACAAAAATTAACCAAGAATGTTTTTAGTTTGATGTCTTCATCTAGAGTTGTAGGAATTGATATTCTATAGATTCCTCCCTCCGCCTGGTTCGATCGCAGTTGGGCTGCTCCAGGTCCCGTCGACCAAACAATGCTGGTTGGCGGGCCCTCGGACAAGGTCCTTCTCTGTTGCAGCTCCGACCCTGTGGAACCAACTACTCCCGGAGGTCCGTATTACCCCCACCCTGCCAGCCTTCAGGAAAGCTGTTAAAGCTTGGCTCTGGCGCCAGGCCGGGGCACAATTTATTTTATTTATTTATTTATTAGATTTATATACCACCCTACTCCCGAGGGACTCAGCGCGGTGAACAGCCACAGAATAAAACACATAAATACAACATTTATAAATGGAGTAAAAACAAATTAAATAATTTGGCTGAACAAATTTAAAACACCCAATTTAAAACAGATTAAAAATTTATGTTTACGTTTAGGCCAGGCCAGCTTGATGAAATAAGAAAGTCTTAAGCACGCGACGGAAGGTGCGCAAATCCGGGATCCTCCGTATCTCCGGGGGGAGCTCATTCCAAATAGTAGGTGCTCCCACAGAGAAGGCTCTCCCCCTGGGGGCCGCCAGTTGACATTGTTTGGCCGACGGCACCCGGAGGAGCCCCTCTCTATGGGAACGTACTGGTCAGTGAGAGGCTGTTGTTGGTAGAAGGTGGTCCCATAGGTAGCCAGGTCCTAAGCCATGGAGTGCTTTAAAGGTAATGACCAAAACCTTGAAGCGAACCTGGAAGACCCCCGGCAGCCAGTGCAGCTCGCACAGGAGAGGTGTTACATGGGAGCGCCAAGTTGCCCCCATAACTACCCATGCAGCTGCATTCTGAGCTAGCTGGAGCCTCCGGGTGCACCTCAAGGGGAGCCCCATGTAGAGAGCATTACAGTTGTCCAGTCTGGAAGTGACAAGGGCCTGAGTGACCGTGCATAGCGAGTCCCGATCTAGAAAGGAGCTTACCTGACAACACTATGGAAGCTTTTTGCCAGGATTATGTTCACTTGAACAGTCTGTAAAAGATGTCCAGATGCCAAGCAGAAGGACATGTTTTCCTGTTTGTCCTCATGTCCACTGTCCAGTAGCCATAGCCTTAAAATCAAATAGTGTCTAGCTTTTTGAATGCCTCAGATTTTTTAAATAATCAGAAAGCTTTCTTAACAATGCAATGCATTGCAATGTTTGTGTATGATGACCTTGTAAATTGTCTGCTTCATACTTTCCTTAATATGAATCTTCATATGAATATTTCTATATTTATGTACTTTATGTCTTTGTACCACACTTGGTAAATTATATGAAGTGTCTATAATGACTCAATTTTAGTATATTAGCAGTAGGAATATTTCAATTGAGTCAATCATGGCCTCTTTATTGCCTATAATTTGAATGATTTATTTCCTTGGATCCACAGTGGGCCATGGGTGGATAGTCTCCTATATTCTGCTAAAATGAATTTGGGGTTTACTATAAAAAGATCATCCAGTAGGCCATTTTATAGTAAACCCCAAATTCATTTTAGCATTTGCATTCACTAGGCCCTTAAATAAAACTAATGGTTGTTATTTTTTTATTCTCATTCAGGTTTGTGCATCAGCTTGATGTATTGTGATCATATCTGCATCTAAGATATTTGTGGCTCATTATACAACCTTGAAAAAATAAACGTTGTCTATCCTCCATATTCTCTTTTAACCACATTTAATAGTTCTTAGTGCTTTGCAAAAATCTTGTATCAAGCCATGTTTGTTCTGGGTCATTCCTAGGCTCCGATTCTACTAAAAAGTGGAAGAGAAATAGCAAGTACTTTGTTAGTCATACAGTGTACACTTGGTTAAAAAGGCAAGTGTACATGCTTTATAATAACACAAGCATTTTCTTGCTAATCCCTTGGCAGGTTCATTATCCACATTGCCTGGGGCAACAGTAGCCCTATCGTGAGAGAGAAGTTTAACTTAGAGCACAAAATTAATCCTTAAAGACTTGTGCCTGCCCATTCTTAAAAAAATAAATCTAAGATGCATGTAGAATTTCCCTCTAACTTTATGCTGCTCTATGGCACACCTGTCCAATGTGCTGTGTAAGAGCAATAAACATGCCAGATTTGCATTTAGTTAAGGTAAGTTGAAAAATGTGTGACTGAATCAATGAAGCATAACTATAACATTTAGTATTTAAATATTTATTTATATATCATATTTGTATAGCCACCTATCTTACATGAAAGTGTCTCTGGGTGGCATACAACATTTAATTTAAAACAATGCATAAACCTGTCACAATTAAAAATAACTGTAAAATGTACGTGTGTAAAGTGATAGTAGCTATAGTTTGTTACATGATATGCTATGTGTTACATTCATCAAATTTAGCACAAAAAGATGTTTCGAATTTTTAAAAACTTTTTAAAATTTTAAAAACTTTTAAAAATTGTAAGGATCAACGTCTAAGCAAGATTATACTTATGGGTTAGTATATTTTCTATCAGAAGCTAATGAATTTTGTTGCTATAGGCTTTTTTATTTTGTCAGCATGAAGATCATATTAAATTATCTATTTTTAACCTTTTCGATCTTTTTTTTAGCATTTTCTTGTTTCCTTATGATACATTTAATTTCAGTTCTTAATCTCAGTTTTTATACTATGCCTAATATAAGGATTGACGCTGCTTGTATACAGTATGTTTGTACGCAAAGATTCGTCTTGTTAATATGTCCTTCGCTCTTGGGTGCAATCACTGAATTGGCACCAGTTGAGCCTGCTGTGACAGCAGAATTCAAGTTGGCTTTATTTTTAATGAAGTTAGTCATAGAAAAGCATTTTATCTAATAATAGCCACTTCATATTATCTAAGCATCTAAGGTAATAAAATCAGGATTCTGACAGCTTGGAATCCAAGATTTCTTGTAAGCATATGTGAAACTGAAAGAATATTTAAGTGTGCGAGATGCACTTAATTATCAGGCATCCATACTTTAAAATGATCCAGTATGCAGAAGTTGGGTTTTTTTACAAATGTGACTTGGCTTAATTGTCCACTAATTACTTTAAATTTTTATGTAAATTTTATTCATTCCATCAAGCATGTATTAGAAAACAGATACAAGTATATTCATCATTCATTCATTGGCAACCTTCAGTCTTGAAAGACTATGGTATTGCGCTCTGGAAAGAGTTCCTAGAACAGCATCTAGTGTGGCTAAAAAAGCCAATCTGAGAGTGGCAATCCCTTCCACATTGAAGGCAGATCCATTCTGTCCCCTGCCCGGCTCCCAGATTTCACTGGTTCCGGGACTGCCTCTTTGCCTCGTCCTGCCAAACAAGTGTCTCCTCGAGATGGAGAAGACCATGCTGCGTCTTTAGCCTCCAAGCTGAACGATCATAGGTCAACGTTTCCCAGCTGTTAATGTCCATTCCCAAGGCCTTCAAATCCCTTTTACAGATATCCTTATATCGCAGCTGTGGTCT
>JANHGD010004605.1:23398-33575 GCA_027560375.1 Imantodes cenchoa | reverse complement strand
TAAGATGGAACCTTGTGGTACCCCACTGCTTATTTCTCTCCATGTGGACTTAGACTCATTGAGGACTACTCGTTGAGGCTTAGTCAGCCAGTTGTGAATCCATCTGGTGGTGTATCTGTCTATCCCACTTTTTTCTAGCATGCGAAGAGGTAGATTGTGGTCTACTTTGTCGAATGTTTTGCTGAAGTCTAAGTATATTATGTCCACAGTATTTCGCTGGTCTACCAATTTAGTCACAGTGTTGAAGAATGAAATGAGATTGGTTTGGTATAATTTGTTCTTAACAAACCCATGCTGGCTGCTGGTTATTAATTTACTCGTTTCTAGGTGGTGGCAGATCTGTTTTTTTATTATCTCTTCCAGTATTTTCCTGGGTATTGATGTTAGGCTGATTGGTTTGTAGTTTCCTGAGTCTGTTTTTTACCTTTTTTGAAGATGGGAACCACATCAGCTCTTTTCCAGTCCTCAAGTAGTTCCTTTGTGCTCCAGGATTTTTGAAAGATGTGGTGCAGTGGTTCTGCAATGACATCTGTTAGCTCCAGGGGGGGGTTCCCGGCATCGCACCCTACTGGTGCGATGTTATTTATGTGTTGGAAGAAACTTCTTTTATTAACTTTGACTTTAGTTGTAAGTCTTTGTTCATTCTGGGCCTTTGCTGTCTTGATTTTTTCTTTACAGATTCTGGCTATCTGTTGATAGTCTGCCTTAGTTATGTGTCCCTCTTTCCATTTTTTGTATTTGTCCTTTTTTCATTCTATTTGTCAATGAGGTCTTTGTGCAGCCATGCTGGCTTCTTTTTTGATTTCTTGTTTTTTTTTCCTCAACAGTATTGTGCTGCTCTGGGCTTTTTAAATCATATTTCTTCAGAGTTTCCCAAGCTTCTTGAACTGTTTTTCCCTTTAGGATTTTCATCCAAGGAATCTTTGCCAAGTTTTCTCTGAGTTTGTTAAAATCATTCAATCTTGTTTTTGTCCATATTTAAAGTTCTTAATAATCAAACAAGAAACACAGACTAAGCATTACCATTTCCTTTGCTAATGGTACACTATCATTTAAAATCTTCCCATTTCATTTTCAACTCAATTTTCTTAATTTAAGCTTCTCACAGCTTTGGTTCAATTAGCTGTCTTATTCTAATTAACAGTTTGTACACTTGAGAAATATAACCTCTTGTTTTAAGAGTAATGACTCTTATTCCAGGTGCCTACTTAATTTGTTCAGTGTCAGAGAGTATGGAGATGGTAGCTTTTAATTACAGGAAATGATAAGTTCTTATCCTCCATGAGCAGCAATTATTTGAATTTTCTTTGAGCAGAAAAAAAAAATCTTCATAGCTTACCCTAATGATATAGTCACAGATCTATTGCTGTTTGCATAAAGCTGTTGCAAGTTATATCAGTATATTCAGCATATTGCTGAAAACATAGTTTAAATGTAATTTTATTTTTCCCAAAATACCATGACAATACAGCATGGAAAGGAATTTTTAGATAGTCACTAATCACAAGATTTGCTTTAGGCTCAGTCTGGCAATTTATTATTTATTTATTAGATCAGCTTTTGTGTTGCTCCAATCTATTGGCTCTGAGCATCTTGCAAAAAATCAGGACAGTATTTAAAGGGTGAAAACATGCAGTATAATCCAGAACAAATAATGTCAAACAGTCTTGTAGCAGAATAGTTAATCCTACATAGCTTTATTCAGAAGCTGCCAGTTAATTTGGGCTGAAAGGTGAAATGAACTTGAGTAAATTAATCTTCATGATTTCCATGAACATTCATGAAAAATCCACATAACCTTTTATCTAGAAATATATGAGGCCATGTTATATACTTTCATAAGAAATGCTACTGGCTGGCTTGCTGCATTAAGATAGTAGCTAAATTACTATTTTTAAAAGGGGGGGAAATCCCAATAACACAACCCTATAAGCACAGAGGGAGTCATCGTATTGATTATATTTTATCAAATAATTCTGATGAAATTTAGATAAATACAAACATGTGGTTTGTTTGAATTATCTTTTTTTCCTAGTCCTAACATCTTTTTGGAAAATGTATACACCCTTTCTTGGGCAGTGAGCAAAGGAGCAGAATGTGAAGAGGAACGCAAAAGAAAAGGCTAAATTTTAGAGTTATAAACTAGAAAAGAGAAATGATGTTATTCTGTGGCCCATGTAGAATGGGGTTTTGAAAATAAATGCTTTTAGGATCAAAGCATCTGTCCTACATATTCCTCTCTATTACATTTTCTGTCAGTTCCATTTTAAACTTGTGCAAAAATATTGACAGGTCTTGATATTTGGCGCTTCAGTGTTTTTCAGTAGCTTCAAGTTGAATACCAGTGGTATACAGTGACAATAACAAATAGTGTGTGCTTGTATTTGTATGCAGGTCCACATTCATACAACCCTTATATTTTGTTTTAAAAGCTTTTCATAAAGAAAGATTACTTTAGGATTATAATAGGGCCATATGACTACACACAAGAGAGAAAATAAATGTCTGCTTGGCATTCTTTCTTGGCATTCTGCCTAAATTAGAAATTATAATAACTCACCTAATCAGAAATATGTGAATACCCCTTTGGAAAAAGCATAGAGCCAAGGTGGCCTTTAGTTAAGTAGAGATTGCTTATTTCCCTCAACATTCACCTTTTCAAGCATGAAATATAACTAATCAAATGGCAATGTTTTCATGATTAAAAAATGTTCTTATTAAATGAGAACTGATCAGACTTCATTAAAAAGATTGTTTGGGGGCTCATTATTGTAATTTTGATGGTAATTATGATCCTTCAGTTGCTAAGTTATTTCTAGCACATTGTTCTGAAAATTACTGCTGTTTATTTTTTTATGCAATTCAATAAAAGGTCACTATCACTTTCCAAAATACTATGGTAATACGTTGAAAGGTCTTTTAAAGGAATTTTTAAAATTATCTGTAGAAGAAGGCATTATGTTTCATGTCTCATTTGCATTTTTGGGAATTTGATTGATAAATTGGATTTTAGATCCACATTGGAAATACTGTAATCCCATTCAATATAAACATTCACATTTTGTCTTCTCAGATCTACTCTTTGAGTTGTTCTGGTTACTCCATGAGTAGTTCCAATTAAAACCCAGCCAAGAACATTTGGGAAAGATTCATACATGACATAAAATGTTGCATGCTTTCTGCATCAGTTCAAATTTCCTCTGCCCAAAGACTCAATTGCATGGTACAATTTTAAACTACAATCCATCATGTGCATAAAATCAATTACCTCAATATCCCAGAAAGCTCTGTTCTTGGTTTGTTATTTGAGTATTATTTATTCAGTTCTATAATAGTAGCATTCAGAACTGAACCAATCTCCCTAGAATATACCTGTCAGTTAACTTAGTGTAATCAATGTGTTATTCCATTACTCACATATTTGGCAGGCTCTGTTACCCATTTCTTCCATTAAAGTAGGAATATATGGCTTTGATTGGTTACTATCCTGATTGTGACTTGAGGGAGATTTTGATGAATCACACTGTTTCTGATATTGTTCAGTTAGAATTCCTTGTACTATTTTTCATTCTAAGTTCTACTGGAATAGGAGATTTGACAGCTTATTAAGATTTTAGTATCACTTTGGAAACATTTCTTCAAGCTTTTGTTATGTTTATCTTCAGAATATGGATAAGTTAATTAGTTTTTTTCTGCCTTCCTCTCTCCATTAAAGTCATATATCTCTTTTGTCTTTATTTCACAAAAAGTATAAATTCTCAAGTGTGACCTCCTGCATTTTTCTAGAAGTACATTAGTAAATTCAACTAGAAGGAAGAGTTTTTTTAAAATAATATAAAATAAGCCATAAGAACAATGCATTCATTGTTATTTGAACTTTGGAGTAATTATCCATTAAATTTTTAGGCTTGTATGTTTTATGACCATGGAATTATTAACATCAGAAGCTGTCTGAAACACACACTTTGGAGAAAATGCTCAGAGGACACATAATGATGTTAAGTCTTTAAAATTAGCAAGCTTCTTTCAGTTCAGCACAATGGCAAGAGACAAAATGACTGGGAGACTCATAAAAAATAAGAAATACTGGGATATACGCTGTGCACGCTCGCACAATTCTGCACAGTTGTATTTGCCAGTTTAAAGCTGATTCACCATCACATTTTTTACAATCCATACAGTGATATGAGGCTTGCTCTGAAGATGGTTTCATTGGAAACATTCCTTCAGGAACTGCCCCATTGTTCATGCAAATTAAAGATGACAGTACAGATTAGAAGGCAGCAAAAACAAAGCAAAGTATAAAAGGTGAAGTTAAGGGTTCCCCTCCCACATTTGTGCTAGTCGTTCCCAACTCTAGGGGGTGGTGCTCATCTCTGTTTCTAAGCTGAAGAACTAGAGCTTTCTGATGATGATTCCATGGTCATGTGGCCAGCATGACTAAATGCCGAAGGCGCACAGAACGCTGTTACCTTCCCACCAAAGTTGTCCCTATTTTTCAATTTGCATTTTTACATGCTTTTGAACTGCTAGGTTGGGGCAGTAACAGGAGCTCACTCCATTATGTGATGCTAGGGATTCAAACTGCCGAACCGCCAACCTTTCTGATTGACAAGCTCAGCGTCTTAGCCACTGAGCCACTGCGTCCCCATATAAGCAAAGTATACTAAATTCTAATCTTTGTGAATTCCATTTACAGTAGAAGCATGTCTAGACATAAACAAAATATTACATCTATTACTCTTGGTTTGGTTTGGTGCCTTTTCGTTGTTTTTAAAGGTCTTAACAATTAAAATTATTTAGTTAAATTTCAGGTGCAAATGCAGATGCCAACTGAGTTAAATAAAGGAAAAATTCTTTAAAAGCATTCTTATCCTTTAAAGAAATACCCTTACTTTTGTCTCAACACATTTATAGACATCAGATGAATTGGTCAAGTGTTATGCTTCATATTTTAAATTTAATCTGGCACTATTATTCTGGATTGCTGTGATACAACCAAGTTGTTGGCTAGGGCCAGTTCGTTACTGTTATTCTGGAATCCAATTGGTTGTTGATTATATGATATAGTCAGTTTGGTGCAATGGCTAAAGATATCAACCTAGAAACCAGAAGACCATCAATTCTAACCCCATTTTAAGAAAAAATCCAAGTGTGTGGCTCTGGGAAAGTCACACACACACTCTCTCTCAGCCATAGGAAGGAGGCAATGGCAAAGCATTTCTGAAATTCTTGCCAAGAAAACTGCAAGGACTAAACTATTCAGTCTCCAGAAATTAATCCTTACATGCACCCACAGACTCAAAACCTCCCCTAGTTAAAAACCTACATTATGCTGATGGTTTGTCAAACCAATTTTACAATGTTTTTGATCTTATGTTTCTTAATCAGTATTCTTTCATCAGGTTTTTACTATTACTAATACTACTATTAATAACCCAATCAAAACTTTGCCCTTTCCAAATGACTTATCCTTGCCAATAATCCCTTTACCATTGGATTGCTTTAATCAAGAGACAAAATGCCATCATCAAGTAAAGCAAAATAATAAGACTATTGACCTTTAATATGTTCTGAATTTGAGTAAAACATTGTAACACTAATAAAAAATCATGTTAACTTTCCAAGTTACTAAAGCTAGCTCAAATCACAATTCAGTCCCTATGTTCTATTAAAATAAAATGTTTTTCTATTAGACCCCTCATTTTTTTCATATATTTCTTTAGAACTGGTGCAGTACATATTACTTCCCAGTAGTATACCTTAATATTAAACAAGAACAGCATGACATAATGAGAATCTTGTATAAGATATATACAGAATATTCAGATAAAATATGTAATAAAATAAACTGCCATAAGTTCTTGGGACAACTGGTGATAAAATGCGGCAAATAGGTCAAATATATAATAAACAAACAATAAACAATAACTTTCATTCAAAACAAGTACAATATATCAGCATCATTGATGTACTTTGTTGCAGTATTTTGTATGAGCTAAAAGTTTCCAAATCATCTTTAAGACCACCCCACATGTAAAACATTGCAGTAAATCATTGCTCTGTAATTATTTAGTTATGCTAGGTCCAAAATTTTGGAATATGGATCTTTTTAATGAGTCTGGGGATATCGTTTTTCTTGGGAGGAATTTATAACCGCTTGGCATTAGTTGCTAGATCCTATCTAGTAGATATAACAAGTAATAAGGGATAAGCATACTTTTTACTTAAGCGCCCTGTTTATACAATAAGGTCTTAAAAACATAAAGTCATCCAGAGAAATCTGACCAGAGCACGCCTTCAGACTGAATTCCCAAAACTGTTGCATTGAAGTTGCATGGAATTTGTATGCTTTGTCCTCAAAACATACTGTATAGCAGCAGTAGGTTTCATTTATCTTTGCTACTGGTTCAGAACTGTGAATGTGTACGATTGCTTCGCTTGAGTGCAGCACTTCTGCGCATGTGCAGATCATCTGTGATGATGTCCTGGTGGGTGGGTGGAGCTTCCCACCACCGCCACTACTGCTACCCACCCATCCCAGTTTGGGCGAACCAATAGCAACCCACCACTGATTGTATAGTGTTGTGATACAAATACAAATTGCAAATAATAATAATAAATTATTTAAGGAACAGCAATAGAGATTTGTTTAAATTTTTATTTCTAAATGTAAATTATAATTTCTAGTATGTTCCATATTCCTTCTTAGTCATATGGGAGTACTATAAACAAAGATGAATGTAATTGCTTTAATTGCTCATTTTAATTATGGGGAATTACAGGTATAATTCTTCAAAGTTCACAAGAGAATGTGGTATTATCGCTGTGATTTATTGTTCATCAGACCTTTCCTTGGCTTTAAGTTTCAGGAAATTGTTTATTCTGTACCTTTCCACTGAATAGAGACAGAGAAAGGCCAAATATACATTTTAAAAAGCAAACATTGATTTCAGACTGAAAAATACGACTTTCATGTTTTAGTAAAGCAGAAGTGTCCAACCTTGGCAACTTTACGACTTGCAAACTTCAACTCTCAGAATTCCCCAGCCAGCTACAGTTGAAGGGAATTGAAGCCCACAAGTCTTAAAGTCACCAAGATTGGACACATACACCATCCGTGGTCTAAAGCAACTTTTGAGTCAACTTGATTCAAATGATGACTCCAAGCAATCCTTTTTCATTCAGAGATATCCTGATTCATTTGATTTAGAATAAATTCTCCAATAGGCCATTATTTCAAATTATTTATTTAACTTTAAAATATTTATGTAACTGTCTACCTTACAAAACATAACCCCGGATTATGTTTGAAATCCTTAAATGTAAGGAAAAATTCCAGAATGTGGTTGACCTACTATAAGATGGCTTTTTATGACCTAGTTAAAGACCTGAGTGTCCTATTGAGATTGAGCCCTGATGTTCTGTCAATTGGGATGAGTGTTAGCGTTGTAAGTTGGTTGTTGAGATGCTATTTATATTACTTATCTTTGTTTATAGTCTTTATTCTATATTTAATTGCTAGATGCCTAGAATCACATGCGGGACATGAGTGGCTATATCCATGATGGCGAACCTATGGCATGCGTGCCCGAAGTGGCAGGCAGAGCCATGTCGCCCGGCACACGTGGCATCACCCTTTATTCTTCTGGGTTTCTGATGTGCATGCGACAATCAGTGACCTTTGTGCGTGCAACAGTGTCCAAAACTGGAAGAGCTGGTCTTCTGTTTTCCGGCGTGAGAATGAGTGCCAGCCAGCGCACATGTGCAGCAGTAATCGGAAGACTTCCCATCGGCGCAGTTGTGCATGCTGGAAACCGGAAGTACATTTTCTGGCACGTGCATGCCCCATGGGCAACTCCTCTTCCTGGTCGCAGCCCAGACGAATACATGCACGAAGTGCTCCATTTTTGGCACTCGGTGCTGCCCGTGTGCACACATGCTCCTTTTTTGGCACTTGGTGCCAAAAATGTTCTCCATCATTGTGCTATATGAATGTAACAAATAAATAAAAGCTTGTTTTTTAATTTCCCCCTCCTTCTCTCTCTCTCTCTCTCACACACACACATATTGAAAAACATATTTTAACCTCTGAAACAGGTGTACACAACTTTTGAAGAGCCAGGGCTGCTTTTGGGCTTTTAGGCATGGGGGGGGGGTTAGAAACAATGGGGAATTCATGTTAATATCCATCTTCTAAAGCCCATTGACTTCAGTTATAATTATGTATAAATTCTGGCTTTTTGAAGAGCCACCTACCTCTGACTGCTTCTGTTGTGGTTAGCTCGCATCCGATGTAGGTGGACCTGGACACGGAGGAGTTGGAGACCAGACAAGTGCAGCACAGACACCCAGTAGTCTTGGCATCCGAGTCGGAGAGCGAGGAGGAAGTCTTATCAGACATATTAGAGCCAACAGTAGCGTCAGCAAGCGATGAATCAGGAGAAGAGAAGGAGCCTCTTCTCAGTGCTCAAGTACGTAGGGCGGCGAAGAGGCACGACTGGTTAATGGGAAGGAGGTCTGGACCATGCCCTTAGAGTTTAAAAAGGGGCGTCACGAACGTTTTGGTGCAGAAAACAACGTAGTTTGCTATTGTTAACATTCTGCTTCGTGATTCTTGGGACATTTCTACTCTGGACTGCTGCCAATTCAGTGAGTAACCCTGATAAGGAGTTTTATCTGCCCGTTCTGGGAATATAGCCAACAGTGGACACTGGGAACCAACTCTGAGAAACAATTAACCCTTGAAAAGACTTTTTGTTCCTATTAAAAACTTTTTCCCTTTACTATTTGGCTCATCATTGCTGTTGTGGGGTGAGGGGAACAGAACAGATTATCTGTTGGATGACCTCCCAACCATTAACTGTTTCAGGCTGCAGGGATTGTCATTGCCTATTACTGCCTCCGCACGTGCAAAGGCAGAGGTTTTTTTCTTGTGCTGATCAGGCTGTGCTGAAGCTGAACGTGAAAGTGAAACAGGCTGTTTGCTGTAAGGAGGCAAATTGCTGGGAGACAGATTATTTTTCTTGTTATCCTCCCCAAAAAAGGTAGGTGCGTCTTATAGTCTGGAGCGTCTTATACTCTGAAAAATACAGTAGTTAAAATGTTAATGAGGAATAGAAGAGGAAATAATGAAGAGAGCTTGGAATAACTGTTGCTAAAGACAAATATTCTGTGAGGTAGGTGTGCTAGGTGTACCATTATAGTCTAGACACTGTAAAAATATGCTGAAAACAGACTAGCCTTCTTTGCAGGTACTTACATTTTTCCACTGGTGTGGATTACTGCTGCTTCACTATTATCGGCCTCCCTTTAATCTGTATGTTAAAAAGCAAAGCAACATGTAAACACACACTTGGGGAATAAATGTCAACCAATGCGACTTCTTTCCTTGTCACTTCACAAAACATCTGATTCTCCAGGGGTCAATTAGGTACCAAAGGGATTTCAGGCCTTTCATCAGACAGTTGAATACACATAAGTCCACATTGTATGCTCTTTGCAGAAAGGCTGCCTTTTTGTTCTGCAATATTTTTTTTTTGAACTTGAAAAACAAAAACAAAAAACCCAATAATATTTTGTTGAATTTCTCCAATAATTCAAAAACTCTGCAAAGCGGCATATCCTTACGACTCCCAAGATTACAGTACAGGTAGTCCTCGACTTACGACCACAATTGAGCCCAACATTTCTGTGGTTGAGACATTCCTTAAGATTTAGTTCATTCAGCATGAAATGGAGCTTAGTTACGTAGCATGAGGGTGTATATTCTGCAATATTGGAACTGTTGGTGAGTCAACAGCAGGGTCAGAGGAGCAGCCGCTGAGGGACAAAGATGACAGCCGCTCTTTAAAAATTGTAACTTAAACCGAGTTGATTTAAATCAAGCCTTTTTACTAGTGATTTAAATCATGATTTAAATCGACTTAATTTAAATCAAATCCATCCTGCTTTGAACGGTCACTAAACGAACTGATGAGCCAGCAGTGTGCAGCAGCTGCCAAAAAAGCCAACGCAGTCCTAGGTTGCATTAACAGAGGGATAGAATCAAGATCACGTGAAGTGTTAATATCACTTTACAATGCCTTGGTAAGGCCACACTTGGAATACTGCATTCAGTTTTGGTTGCCACAATGTAAAAAGGATGTTGAGACTCTAGAAAGAGTGCAGAGAAGAG
>JANHGD010004605.1:11151-23298 GCA_027560375.1 Imantodes cenchoa | reverse complement strand
TAAAACCAAACCATCAGCTGTGTATAATACAGGTAATAACAATAGCACTTAGACTTATACACCGCTTCACAGTGCTTTATAGCCCTGTATAAGCGGTTTACAGAGTCAGCATATTGCCCCCAACAATTTGGGTCCTCATTTTACCGACCTTGGAAGGATGGAAGGCTGAGTCAACCTTGAGCCTGGTGAGATTTGAATTGCCAAATTGCAGGCAATGCAGCCGGCAGTCAGCAGAAGTAGCCTGCGGTCCTGCACTCTAACCACTGTGCCACAGTGGCTCATATCAAGCCTTGACCTATGACCACAACTGAGTCCAAAATTTCTGTTGCTAAACAAGGCATTTGTTAGGTGAATTTTGCTCCATTTTATGCCATTTCTTTCCATAGTCGTTAAGTGAATCACTACAGTTGTTAAGTTAGTATAATTTATGGTTGTTAATTGAATCTGACTTCCTCATTGACTATGTTTGTCAGAAGGTTGCAAAAATGATCACATGACTCAGGGACATTGTAACTGTTATAAATATGAGTCAGTTGCCAAGCATCTCTGAATTGGCATCATGTGACTGTGGGGAGACTCCAACAGTTGTAAATATGAAAAACGGATGTAAGTCACAATTTTCAATGCAGTTATAACTTCAAGTGGTCACTAAGTAAACCTTTCTAAGTCAAAGACTACCATGAGCCATGGTGGCGCAGTGGTTAGGGTGCAGTACTGCAGGCTACTTCTGCTGACTGCTGGCTGACTGCACTTCGGCAATTCGATTTTCACCGGCTCCAGGTTGATTCAGCCTTCCATCCTTCCGAGATTGGTAAAATGAGAACCCAGATTGTTGGGGGCAATAAGCTGACTCTGTAAACTGTTTAGAGAAGGCTGTAAAGCATTGTGAAGTGGTTTATAAGTCTAAGTGCTATTGCTATTGTAATGTCTTTTTTTTTCTCTTTTCTTGCCTTATGTATGTTGAAAAGGTGAAGGAATTGGCTTCTCTGTTTCCACTGAACAGGCTGCTTCTTCCCAGTATAAAATTATCTTGCTTTTAAGTAATTTTACCATGCAGAGGTAGCAAAATTACAGAGATGAGTGTTCAATTATTTGACTATAATGTAGACAATGCTGGAATTGATAGCGTGTATTATTCTCAGGCCCGACACTTTAAGAGAAGCGAGATATTGCTGAATTTCGCTTTCAGTATTCCTCACCCCTGGCTCTGATGAGTTATAGAGTTATAGTTCAGCAGTTTCTGAAAGCCCACAGACCTTCCTCTTTTGCATCAAGGCGTTAGGTGTTGAGATCCACATTCTCTTTACATTTTCTGCTCAAGTTACGGCTTTTCTTTGCTATGTAGAAAAAGTCCTTGCATCGTTAATTGTCTTTGTTCAGTGAAAAGCATAAGATGTTGAAATCTTCGGTTAGAGTCTGTGTGGGCTCCTTTACATTGCAAATCAGAAGCATGCAATCTGCATCCATAATTGTATCCACAGATGGAAGAAACACAGTTTAATGAAAGCCTAAGCATTTTGCTACCCAACCACACAACTTCAAAGGGAAAACTGATGTTTCTGCTGACAGCATATGTGGCTCTTCCCTTTCGGTAGATTTTTTTTTTTTTAAGTTGGAAGGGGGAAATTGAAAATAAATAAATCGGGGCCTGTTTTTTTTAAAAAAAAAAATCCTTTCATCAGAGTTTACTTCACACCACTTGAAAAACTCCTGGAGTTATATGCCTTGTAATTTACTTCGATGAAGATAAAATTATAAGAATTTCCCAATCGATCATTGATAATTTCCACAAATGAAACTCTGTCCTTGGTATAAAGGAAGCAATTAAATGGTCAGGCAGCTACTGAGGAGACTCTGCAGGCAAATTCACTTTCTATTTCCAACTGGTAAAGAAACACAGCTCAATGATTAGTTTGGAAAAGCTTTTTGGGTTTCAAAGGGAACCGAATTCTGCAATGGACAGTTGCTGTACAAATAAATTGCTAAGGGAAAACTCTGCATTCCAGTGGGCAGTTTCCATTCAATAACATTTGTTTGTTTGTGCTATTACATTTAGGAACTGTATAACTTCAGAACAACTCTGGACAGCTTATCATTTCAATCAACAAGATAAAAAGCACACACAATGCAATATAAATGCACGAGATAACATCCATCCAACCAATATACTACATGTGCAGAATATTAAATGTTCTACTACTGTACAGATGAATTTTGCAGGCCATTAGGATGAAGCTATGCATGTGTGTGTGTGTGGGGGGGGGGGTTTCTAACCAGGAGAATGACTATTCCAGTTGTAAGTGAAGTCTACAGCTAGTCCTTGTTTACCAACTGACTCATTTAGCAACTGTTTACAGTTATGTAACCTTGTGACTAGTCCTCCTATTTACAACCTTTGCAGTCTGTAAAACAAAGGAATGCTGACGTAAGATCATAACCACAGGTGGTTTCACTTATCAACCAGTTCGCTTAACCACCATGTTATTGTGTGGTTGCTAAATAGGACGACCTGTATTGAAAGCAGTCAACCGATGTTGAAGTTTAGACATTTCTCTTTTTAAAAATGCTGATAGCTTGAAGTAAATGTGCTGCTATGACAGCAAAGACTGATGATACTGAGTGGCCTGGAATGGCTGCATGAGCCGGCCATTGGATTGAGTAAAAAAAAAAAGAAGCTGCCCAAACCTGGACCTGATAGTATACTTGGCTGCTAGCCAGGGCTGTTGTGGGGAGATGTGGAGGCAATAGTCCTATTGGTACAGAGAGGTATATACCATGTTTCCCCAAAAATAAGATCCTGTCTTATTTTTATTTTTTTTGCCAGCAAAAAAGGCACCAAATCTTATTCTTTAGAGTGGCGGATTTGATCCACTGACTCACCTCACTTGCACGCGTCATCCCTGGCCTCCTTTTCTCTGTCAGAAGCCTTCAGGAACTTCTTCATCTAGCAAGGCCAGCAAGGCTTTCCTGAAGTCTCTGCAGCCGATAACAGAGCTTCAGATGGATCTGGAGTTCTGTTATCGGCTAGAGAGGCCTTCATGAAAGGCCTTTAGGAAAGGCCTCTGCAGCTGATAACAGAGCTCCGGATCGACCCAGAGCTCTGTTATTGGTTACAGAGGCCTTCAAGAAAGCCTTGCCAGCTGCAGAAGAAAGGGGCCGAGGTGTGCGTGGCCTGGCTGCAACTATCCGAAGATAAGTAGTAGGGCAGCTCCACCTCCTCCTATTCCCACCCTAGCTTAATTTTTATCTGTGCAACCCTGGAGTGGGTGGGGTCTTATTTTGGGGGGTAGGGCTTATATTGGGTGCATGTGTGAAAATCAACCTAGGGCTTACTTTCAAAGTAGGTCATGTTTTCAGGGAAACATGGTACATATCGAAGACTAGAAGCCTGGGGAGATCGCTCACTTCCTCAGGGAAGAACACTCCTTCCCTCAGTTGCTGAGGCACATGCTGTTGGTCTGATTATAGATTGGAGAGAGAGAGAGAGAGAGAGAGAGAAAAGGAAAGAAGAGAAGAAGAAGAGAGAAAAAGTCTGTGCACGGAGTGAATGGAGTGGCTGATAGAAAAGTTGGAGAAGTTGAGTATGTAGAACAGTTGTTGGTTCCTGGTTGGCAAGGGAGAAGAAAGGTCCATGGGTGACCTCGTTGGAAGAAGAAGAGGAGACCCAAAGGGAGAGAAATTATGCCCAAGATCCAAGGCAGGCAAGTAGGAGTCAGTTGTTGGCAAAATCCTGGTCTTTGGGGAAGGACTTTGCACATGATCCTGAAAGAGGTTCTTCTCCAAATGGGGAAACAGTAGGTGTTTGGCTGACCAGATCTAGAAGAAGGTCAAGCTGTGCTGAGCAAACTACAGTAAATCCAGCCCATTCCTTTCTTTTTAACTCTCTTTTGTCAAGACCAGGAATGGAGGAGGGACTTGAAATGAAAGGGGGAGGAAAACAAAGCTATAGGAGAGTTGGAGGAAGATAGAGTCTCTGGGAAGGAGACCCCGAGGACACAGGGTCAACCACAGGACTGTTGTAAATACTTGTTGTAAATAGCCTCACTGTAAATGGTAAAAAAAGCATTAAAAGCCTCCATTGTCTTGTTTTTGTGTGTGTCAGTTGCCATCCCTACAGAACAAAATACACCTCCACTTCAAAAAGAACAATGTGGCAATGCTTCTCTTCCACCCCCAGTAAACAAACAATTACTCAGTGAACAGCTAACATGGTACGTAACTCCATAATAAGGCTCAGGATATGAATTTCTTCAGTACTATGCAGAACCAGTTGGAACAAATTCAGGCGAAGCTAAAACACAGCTCACTCTTTTCAAAGGAAGAGATTTAAATAGACACCAAACTCTCCTATTAAATGGCTTTTGTAAGTCACTGTCCTAAAATCTACGGTCAGATGGGAAGCTGGTAAAACCATTCCTGCTGTTTTCCATTTTGCACAAGAAAAGATAATTTGCTTCCCTGTTTATAGTCAATTCTTGGGAGAAAGAATTCATGGGATGAATCCTGTTCCTATTATAGTCCAGATTTCCATTGCTGAGACTGAAAAGAAACTACTCTTCTGATGAGTAGTTAAAAGGCCTCTAGCAAAGAAAAGTCCCAGGCTTGCTTATTGTTAGGCACCAAAAACCAAGAAAGACACATCGAGCGTCTTCCTCTTTTATAGACAGAAACCTTGCCAAATTAAAACAGATCAGGTGTACCATAAAATGTATAATGTGGGGACTATGAGGGAGCAGCCATCTTCCCCTTCTTTCTCCCACACAAACTATCTAAACAATGCTGTCTCTTCTCTATGGAGATTTTTAATCATTCAGATCATGGTTGCCCCAAAGCTGCTTTTTCCAAAAGGCAACAACTGGTCTTTCTTGTTTTTTTTTCCTTTGAAAATATTTCGCTTCTCATCCAAGAACCTTCTTCACTTCTAATGAAGAACAGAGCAGAGCAGAGCAGAGCAGAATAGAAAGAATCTGCAAGGGACCTTGGAGGTCTTCTAGTCTAGCCCCCTGCTCAAGCAGGAGAATCTATACGATTTCAGATAAGTACAATACACGAGCACACAATAGATACAATCTTAAAGTAAACCACTCCAAACTTGATTGCAGAAAATACGACTTCAGCAACAAAGTGGTCAGTGCCTGGAATGCACTACCTGGCTCTGTGGTTTCTTCCCCAAACCCCAAAAACTTTAACTTTAGACTGTCTACAGTCAACCTCATCCCATTCCTAAGAGGTCTGTAAGAGGCGTGCATAAGCGCACCATTGTGCCTACCATCCCTGTCCTACCTTCCTAGTGTCCAAATTCACCTGTATCTACTTTGCTTTTGTTTATGTTTATACCAATACCTGCTATGTTGTACATCTTTTGACAAAATAAATAAATAAAATAAATAAAATAAGTCTGATAAAGTCTGGCTAAATATCAAATCTGCTGTGAGTAGCGGCAAGGTCTGTACCACTTTAGCCCTTATTCCATGTTTTTAATTAATTGCTTTTATCTGGCATTTTTCAAAAAAATCAAACATTAACATGAATGATAGTTTGGCAAATATTTCCCGAGATGGTCGGAAAACATGGAAGCAGTCGGTTTTGCAATTTCACAGTTCCCTGGCTTATTAAATTTTGAATAAGTAATCAATTTGGAATACATTGTAAAGGGTTTATATTTCATAAACACAACATACTTATGCAAATTTTTAGGCTTGGAAGAGGCTGCCAGATGGAAAAGCTAGAGTTGTGGATTTCTTCCTGGCACTTTTAACAGCATATACAATGCTGAATTGTTTTATGCTAATGTTTTGCACTAGAATTCATAGTTTATTGCTACTTTGAAATGTAAATTGTGATAGTTAGAAAACTTTATTACTGAGAAATAAACTAGTGTGTAAAGGGATAGTTAACAATCTCACTTACAAAAGTGTTGGCAGCTTAGGATAATTAGATCTATTATATCTCATGTCTTCCAATGCTACCTGAATGCAGAGATTGGCCTAGCACTGCAAACATTGCTGGAGTCTAATTGTTCCAGCATAAAACTGTTGGCAGAACTGTAACCAAGAAGTTTGGATTTTTCTATATAACAGGAGAATTTTATAATGTCTTTTACCTGTATCAGTTTTAGTAATAATAATTCTATACACATGTTGGGTTCTTGGCACTGCTTTTTCAATGGAAAAGTTTCTCTCCTTTGAGGCAGTATTTTACTTGAGGTGGATCTGACTCAGCTGATAGCATAATAATCAAGACATTGCAGAGTTGTAGGCTAAGGAACAACTGGCGAAAGCATTTCTAAATCTTTGAAAAATGTGGGGAAGTGTTCACAAAATGCCCTTAAATAACAATAGCATTTAAACTTATATAGTGCTTCATAGTGTTTTACAGCCCTCTCTAAGTGGTTTACAAAGTCAGCATATTGCCTCCAACAATCTCAGTCCTCATTTTACCAACCTTGGAAGGATGGAAGGCTAAATGCACTGAATTCAAACTCCTGGCAGTGAAGAGTGAGGTAGCCTGCAATACTGCATTCTAAGCACTGCACCAACACGGCTCAGTAGATATATCACATGGAAGGAGTAACCCTCATAGCACAGATGGGTTCCTCCCAGTTCGGACCAGTTCGCCCGAACTGGTAGCAAACCACTGGTGACATCACGATAATGTCACGGAACTGGTTTGATCGGTGCTGGTCCATGGAGGCCGCCATCTTAAAAAAAAATTTTTTTTTAATTTTTTTTTTTTAAATTTGGGGTGAACTTTTTTCCACATTTTTTTCTTCTGTGCATGCACAGAAGCCAAGTTTCCGGCACTGCGCATGCATCACCCTCTTGGTTTTTTTGGCTTTTTTGAATATTTTTGGATTTTTTGCCACTACACATGCGCCCACAAGTCAAATCATTTGTACAGAGACCTTCTGGCTCTATGGAAATTTAACATGTTTTTGATGAGGTTGCATTTCTTTTGAAAAAAGCAGATATGCAAATACTTCTTTTTTACTTATGGCTCTATCATAGCAGTTAGAGTCTATGATAGGGAAGCCTTGGAAGCTTTGGGAGTTTCTGAATGTTTTACCACTTGGTGTAAGTGTAAGCCTCTCGTTCAGTTATGTATAAAATACTTGTAAACAAATAAAACAAGATTTACTACTACTTGTATTTATTAGTGAATGGCATTGTCATATTAGCTAGGTGACCACACTGCTATTGCAGAGTAGTAGTTTGGCTGGCACTTTATCAGGTCTATTGTAGGATAGGTTCACATGCTTCCCAAGGAGGGCAAGCTGGTTTTGCACCAAACAGAAAGATGAGCATTCTTCCTGTCGCATCATCCGAGGCCCCTCCTTTCCTGGAGCCACCTTGCAAATGGGTGCCATAGCTGGGAAGGTTCAGAACCGGTAGGAATCTAACTCCCTGCATAGAGTACCAACTCATCTCCCCACTGAAGGGGTACCTATTTATCTACTCACAGAACATACTTTCAAACTATTAGATGGACAGAAGCTGAGGCAAGTAATAGCAGCTCACCCTAACATACAGTGCTAGGACTCAAACCGCTGGCACAGAGACCATCTCCAGCATGATTAAGCCAGTGATCCACCACATTTCTAGGTTTACTACTGAAAAGGATGAAGACTTAAAAGGATGACCAGCACCATTTGCTGGCATTGCTGGAAGTTACTAGAATTAGATGTTTTAAAGAAGCTAAATTAATTGAGTAAGTGAAGAGAAGAATCCAAAGAAGAAAATTTGCCTTAGCAAAGACTAAGCTTGTTCCTAATGCTGCTGCTAATGTAATACTCACTATGAAGATAAAAAAGTGGGAACAGTTGTATATATTGGTAATTGCAGTGCAAAGACGTTTCCACTCCAAATTATCACTTCTAGAAGATTCCTGATATCTGCTGTAGGGAGATGCATAACTCATACATATGACACGAGGGGTCACTCTAGAGAACCCCTTCTTCTTTCCTTGCTACCCAGATACTTCTTTCATTTAAAAGGAATAATTTGTCAAATCATTTGTCTGTAACAAATGCAAAACAATGTATATCCAATAAGCCTAATCTAATCAGAAAAGAATCATGTTGCATCTATCACACTAGAATAAATTAGAATCACCATCTGGCAGAAAGAGTTTTCCTATTTTAATTGAAATATGTTTTAATTAAAAACAAGCATATTAAGAAGCTCTGGATTTTTTTTTTGGTCTATTTTCCCCCTATTTTACTGGAGGGGAAATTATAATGGATTTCTCTTGGGCAATACTACCAATTAATCATGAATAAAGAGGTGACTCATATACGCTCATTCTAAAGCTCACTTAGATATTTCAACCTTGACCCATCTTCCACAGATATCACAAGTTTATGCTTGTTCATTAATGAATAGTTTCCCCGTGTCACAATAGATCTGATCACTTCCTAAACTGGAGCATCATGCTGCATTAATGCACCTTGGGTCTTGTTCAGTACTAAACATTAACATAGTGTCTAAACAGAACTTACAAAGTTTTTTTCTTTCATCTTTCTACAAGTTAGATACATGGACAGTAGAATGACAAATGAGCTCAGAGTATATGATCGTGTTGATCTGAATTAATATACTCTATAGCCACAGGATCCTGGGCTGGTAGGGATTATCAAAAAATAGTTCTAGATGTTTTGGCATATACTTTCATGAAAATTGAGATATTTTGTATTAGAATTTTGCTAACAGGCTTTGAAAACAAAACCCACCACTACAGGAATTTGTATATTTATATGAATATGTACCTGCAAGTGATGTAGTATATTTGACATACTTTTCCAAGTTTTCAGCCCAACCTTTTAAATAACCTAATTATTCCTGAAGGCAATTTAAAAAGGAAGTGGTAATGTTAAGATGCAAAGCCTTATATAATGATATATAACTGATCCAATCCAATTGTTTCAAACCTTTTTAGGAGAATATTTAGGATTTGCTAAATCTTCAGGTAAAACCAATTGCGAAAATAGTTTCTTTGATTCTTCTGTACTTATGTATTAACTTCTTCAACACTACATAATTTACTTCAATGTTGTGATTGATTGAATTACCTCCTTTAAATAAATATTTTGAATTTATCATCACATGTTTTGATAAGTTGAAGATCCAAATATAATTAAAAACTTGAAGAAGCATCTTGATCTCATTTCACTTGGCTTATGTATAAGTAGTATAATTTGAACAATAACAGCCTGTGATCGTGATTGGTGTCATTTTTTAATTTATCTACTACTTTGTACTAAAACTGAAGCATCTTGAACAACTATATAATGTTTTAAATAGATAAATAAATATTACATTAGATTAGATCTGTATAATCCAAATGTTTTGGTTTCATTTTTACTTTAAATAGTACCTAGGTTCCCTGTTATTACAAAAGACTTTGATCATAGACAATATTGCTAAAGAAATATAAAATTACTTGGAAGCAAGTAATTGAATTTAAACCTTATTTTCTAATCAAAAATATTCTGTGTATGCCAGTGGTGGGATTCAAATTTTTTTTTTACTACTAGTTATGTGGGTGTAGCTTGGTGAGTGTGGCAGGGGAAGGATACTGCAAAATCTCCATTCCCCCTCCCCCCACTCCAGGGGAAGGTTACTGCAAAATCCTCATTTCCTCCTGATCAGTTGAGACTCCGGAGGCAGAGAGTAGATGGGGCAGGGCCAATCAGAGGAGGTATTTCTGGTCCTCCGAACTACTCAAAATTTCCGCTACCGGTTCTCCAGAACTGGTCAGAACCTGCTGAAACCCACCTCTGATGTACACTGTTATAAATTGCTTTTCTGTTTATACATAAAAACTGTAAGTGTTCAGTTGGCTAGTAATCTGGTTATTCTAAATAACGGATTTATCAGAAATCTGCAGATTTAGGAGGCAGAAAATGTACACCTCACAAAACCAAGATTCACTAAGAGCACTGATCTTATCAGCCTAGCACAACTGCAGGAATACTTCTTTATTATAAAACAGGATAAGGTCTTATTTCTTTTTATTTCATTTTAATTCTTCCTGGCTTCTTAAAAATGACCGCACTGAAATATACTATTAAATCCAATATCCAGGATTAAATTTGATTTAAATGCACTCAGTGTTAATGTTTGTTTTTTCCTCTATTTCAGTATCTATTAAATTAGATAAAATATATTGTGAATTTAAGTTACCAGTACATTTGTCTAAAGAAACTCTCTAAATCTGAATATATAAATATGCTATTATTACTGCTTTACTGGCATATAGGCTAATCAAGTTTATGATTAATTGCATGACCCCTGAACAATCTATAATTATGCCAGATGTAGGTGACTCGATATAAAGAATATGCTAAACACATTAAAAGACCACTCGGGGGCTTTTCCTGTCTATGTAATTTAACTAATTATTCATGACACATTTTCTATCTCCTATATAATCCTATAATGAATTATTGTCAGGGCTTTCAGACAGTTTAGCTGGAAGCCAAGGATCAGCATCATAGGACATTTTAACAATTTTTTTAAAAAAAAGATTTTGATTGCTATAGTTCATATTATAGTGGATCGCTATTTTTCACAAGACATTTAGCATAAATATTTATCAACACTGACTGAGGAAATGCAGAGAATTTTCAAATACAAGGGAACTGTTTTCGTCATTTTGTTTATTCCTATTATAAACATATTACTACAAAATGTTGGGATTCATAAGGCTATTTAAAGTCTTCAGATAAGAACAGTACATACTGGGATAAAATCATTTGTAAATCATGTGCTTCTTTTTTTCAATATCCTGATAGAGATATAACAGTTACAATTTGAACTGTATACATTTCATAGAATAGCATGACCAGAAATCAATTCTGATGAATTGTCTGCAATGTTAATCATCATTAATAAAGAATAATGAAATGCCCTTAAGAATTTGCTGGATTTTATATTAGCTCAGACATTTAGTAGTAATTATCATAAAGAATGGCATTAATTAAAAATATAATCACAATTCTTTCTTGTAAAAGTTTACAATAGAACTTAATATTTGTCTTTATCATTGCTTGATCAGATACTTATAATTAAAACAACTCTTCTTCCAGAAATATTTTATTCCTGTTTCAAAGCTTATTTTATACATAACAAAAATATTTTCCTTTATACATTACTAGAATCAGGCAGTATAAGCATATGTATGATAAAGTTTGTTTATACCAAAATAGATAACTCACATTATTTGAAATTCAAAATATACTTAATAGGTATAAATCATCAGTGCAACTTCTTTCCTGATATTTCCTGATATTAAGACATTAATATATGGACTTACCAAAGTTTGCCAGTTAGAGAAAATCCACAAAACCATCAACAGCAACTTCAAAGTAATAAAAATCTTAAGGGACAAGGAAAACAACCACACACTCTCCTTCCTGGATATCTTCATCAGTGATGAAGCAGTGATGGCAAATTTAAAAAAAAGTTTTAAAAAATCTAATTGTAAAACTATTGTAAAACTACCCACACCAACCAAGTGCTCCACTATCAAAGTAACAATTCAACGTTCAAAAAGAGAAGATGCATAAGAACATGATTTAGATTGGTACAAACACACTGTAGCAATCCTGAACCTCAGAAAAAGGAAACAGATCACATTTACATCTTCCAACAAAATGGATACCCACACAACTTTATCAAAAGTCTGTCATCTGCACCTCTATAACTGTCTGGTTTGGTTCTGCAACCCAACAAGACAGACACAGACTCCAGAGGATAATCAGAACTGCAGAAAAAACAATTGCTACCAACCTGCCTTCCATTGAGGATCTGTTTACCGCATGAGTCAAAAAGAGGGCTGTGAAAATATTTACAGACCCCTCGCATCCTGGACACAAACTGCTTCAACTCCTACCCTCAAAACGACACTATAGAGCACTGCATATCAGAACAACTAGACATCAGAACAATTTTTCCCTGAACGCCATCACTCTGCTAAACAAATAATTCCCTCAACACTGTCAAACTATTTACTAACTCTGCACTACTATTAATCTTTTCATCGTTCCCATCACCCATCTCCTCCCACTAATGACTGTATGACTGTAACTTTGTTGCTTGTATCCTTACTTGAGCCGAGGTGGCGCAGTGGTTAGAGTGCAGTACTGCA
>JANHGD010004603.1:62595-74316 GCA_027560375.1 Imantodes cenchoa | reverse complement strand
TGCATTTTTCCGAACTTCCGGTTTGCCCGTAAGGTGGTTATTTGCACTCCGGGGCTTCAGGGAAGCTTCCCTGAAGCATCCGGAGGGCGAAACGGCCTTCCTCAAGGCCAAAAATCAGCTGGCCAGTGCACACATGTGCGCTGGAGTTGACAGAGGGCAACCTCTCGCCCTCGCTGACAGAGGGCAACCTCCAATATGGCTCCGCGTGCCACCTGTGGCACACATGCCATAGGTTCGCCATCACGGCCCTATACCATTTCAGACAAATGGTTATCCAATATCTTCTTTAAAAATTCAAGTGTTGGAGCATTCTCATTCATCACCTAACGAATCTTATTGATATGCAATCTGTTGACCTCACTCCATTCCTAAGAGGTCTGTAAGTGGCATGCATAAGCGCACAACGTGCCTACCATACCTGTACTAAAGTCCCCTTTTATTTGTATCCATTTCATGTATTGATAACCATGTTTATACCTATATCTGTTATCTAATACATGCTTAAATAAATAAAATAAATAAATAAATAAATAAAAATAAATTAAATAAATAGATAAATAAATAAATAAATAAATAAATAAATAAATAAATAAATAAATTCCACATGATAGTGGCAACATTTATTCCTCATGACCTGAACAATAGTAGTGGAATTATTTCTAAAGAAGCCAACTGAATTTGCTATTAACTGATTGTTGTAACTGGTGATTTATGTTTCCTTATCATCAACATTGTTTTAAGCAAACCTAGACTTCCTCAAAACACTTTGATTTCAGCAGACTTGGCTGCTAAGAAAAGACTTTCCGGTTGCAAAGCTTCCTCTTTAGACTTTCTGAATTTTGAAAGTAGGCTTATCCTAGGTCAATGGTGGTGAACCTTTTTTGATTTGCGTGCCAAAAGGATGTGTGTGCATGTGCTAGCGCACTTGCCCACACCCATCCCATACCCCCATGCATCAGCGCCCCCTGGTGCTGCTCCCTGCTCATGTACACAATCCCACCCACCCACGCGCATGCACACAGATCTCACTGAAGCCTGGGACAGTAAAAAAACGGAAAGCCACCGGAGTGCAAAAAACAGCACAACGGGCAAACTGGAAGTCCATTTTTCTGAACTTCCGGTTTGCCTGTTGGGTGGTTTTTTGCACTCCAGGGCTTCAGGGAAACTTCCCTGAAGCCTCCAGAGTGCAAAACAGCCTTCTCCAAGGCCAAAAATCAGCTGGCCAGTGTGGGCTGGAGCTGACATAGGGCAACACCTTACATGCTGTCTGTTATGGCTCTGCGTGCCACCTGTGGCACACATTCCATAGGTTCGCTATCATGGTCCCAGGCAGTTACTGTTGTGCTACATACATCTGTTCTATATATTTATTCCTTGGTAAGTATGAGATTTTAAACAAATCATCTCACTTTTCTTAAAGAAACAAATACATGTCTACTCAGAGTGATTAAGTATGAAAAAATGGTGAATCAACCATTTCTTTAAGATTTGAATTAGAAAGCAATTACCATAAAAGCATGCTGTCCTGAAATTGAAACAATAAAACCTGAGAGTGCTGATCCCTTCTACAGCTTTGGATTCTGAAATCAAAACCTCAGATCCTGAAATCCAAATTTCAAGTCCTGAAACAATCCCATCACACAGAAAAACAGACTTGGCAACCAAGCTCCATGATTTCCTAGAGTGTTAGAGATTCTACCCAAGGACATAAATACTCTAAGCTTGTGGCTAATGAAAACTAAATGAGCTTCAGTACAGCAACCTCTGTACAAATGATTCTGCTCAAAAATATGAAGGCTCTGGCAAATAATATCTCTGATAGCCTAGTTTTGTATTTAAAATTTATCTGGCTTTTCTTACCCTTTGTACTTCTTCTTGTGCTTTAACCATATTACTCCACTGACCTTCTAGATTTTTGATATTGTGCTAGGATTATTGTTGCAAAAATCCAGGCAACCAATAGACGGTAGAGATTTCTGCATTTTTTGGTCCAATCTAATATTTATCTATAATGATCAGGACAGCCTAAATTATTGCCTTGCCTACCAAATGATCGATCGATCGATCGATAGGCAGGCAGGCAGATTATAGCTGAATTTACTGAACCTTTGTTTCTGCTTTGATTCAGAATAGTGTATTAATTAAAAATTCCCTTCATCACATACATTATACCAAGAGATGAGCTTGTTTTGAAGAAGATTTTACGTTTTTATAGCAATGAAACCAATGATCTGGGAAAATAGAAAGCAGCATCAAATGGTACTTTTAATGTTAGAATTCATAATTCAGTGATTGGGAAGACTGTTCAAATGTGTATCTCTCTGTAAGAGGGCAGATTCCTAGCAAAGGGGAGATTTAAAAGTCGTAAAATATGGAAATACAGAAATACAGGTAGTAAATGGTGGTAAAGTGTGTGTGTGTGTGTGTGTGTGTGTGTGTGTGTTGCTTTGCTGTTTTTTATTGGTGATCCAGATTTTTGCAGCATAAGATAGTCCTACTTATGGCTAAGATACCTTTCTAAGAACCATAGTTTTGCAAGTTTATCAGAATAAAGGTAAAGCATCCCTGCAAAGTTTACTCTGCTAGTTGTTGCTGACAACAGCAGTACTCATTTCCATTTCAAGGCCATTGAGCCAACACTGTCTGAAGACATTTCCGCAGTCATGTGGTCAGCATAACATCATGGAGCTCTGTTACCTTCCCACCGAAGTGGTACCTATTTATTTACTTGCATGCTTTTGAACTGCTAGGTTGGTAGGAGCTGGGGTGTGGAACTCAGTCCTGAACCTAGGGTGTTGGTTTTCCAGCTGACAAACTGAGCATCTTAACCACTGAGCAGAGTACTATAATAAATGTCATTTGAATGGCGTAATACCCAATATAAATTTAAAAGTTTGTATTTAAGTGTATATAGAAGTTTATAGATAATAGCTTATTTCTAAACAATCGCATTCATATAACTGCTATCTCACATGCCTAAGGAGAATTCAAGCTGCATGCAAATATATTCAGCTGAAGATAAGATGTTTGTATGAAACTTTATAGCAAAATTTCATCTGCATTTATAACCAAATGCAGGATTCAGCAATTTGAGACAGAATATTATACAGAATATTATAAAGACATTGGGAATTAAATACCTGATTCATGAGTTTCTTAAATGATTCTTTAAAAGAGCTTCATTTGTCAAAGATGAGGGAAGGTTTTATTTCATCTCTCTGATAATTCTCTTTGGTACCATGATAGGATTAATGATGAATTATTTTGATTGGGAGTCCATTGAAATAGTAAATGGGAAATTAATATTTCAAGGAATCTTCAGCATATTTTAAGTGAACAGGACATAAAGGGAAATGTGACTTTTTGAATAGGTAGAATCAGATAATCTCTTGATTAGGTCAGATAGAACTAATGCCAAGGGACACTTGCATCATTTCAACATGGAACCCCTTCACTATTCACTATGCACTTTTTGGACACTGTCTTATCCAAACACAAGAGAAGGGCAGGATCACAGTTTAGAGTTGGATCTTTCTGTCAAAAGAACTTAAATTTGTAATTAAAGATTTACAAATCTTCATTTCTGTGTAAAAATAATGTATATCTGTGTCTGTATCTCTCCCCCCACCCTCTTTTGTGTCTGTGTGTGTCTGTGTGTGTTTCCCCAAATCATTATGTAAAGAATCCTTTCACCTCAGCCCTTACCTTTTATCTGTATGCTAGTACATTAGACTTATGAGGCCAAAGAGGAATGGACATTCTTGCACTCACTCTGATTTGGCTTGAAAATGATATCATTTAGCCAAGGAACAAATCATCAACAATTGTGGAAAGAATACTTTCGTATCTGCACTACAATGCATAGAATTATTACAAGACTCATTCATATGGCCCCATTGTTACGACTACAGACCCAGCTATTTTCTGTATAAATCTAGCTCTCCACCATATGGTGGCATAGAGATTCAAAAAACTCTGATTCTGACATCAAGTAGTTATGAGTACATGGGAACATTAGGACAGAGATGGTAGGCACGTTGGTGCACTTATGCACGCCCCTTACAGACCTCTTAGGAATGGGGTGAGGTCAACAGTAGACAGTCTAAGGTTAAACTTATGGGGGTTTGGGGATGAAACCACAGTCAGGTAGTGTATTCCAGGCATTGACCACTGAGAATGAGAAGGAAATTGAAGAGTTCCATTCTAGACGGGTGAGGTTATAAAAATTGTCTGCAAAGAACTTGTTCCAAGAAGAGAGGGGCCAGTAACAAAAAGTGCATAAAATGCAGACAAAAGGCAAAAAAATCTGAAACTTGGCCAAGCAGAAAGCATTTCAAAGTAGATGACAAAACAGCTACATTTTGGACTAGCAACCTACAAAACAAGATAAAACCAATAGTGAAATTGCAGCGTAGACTTCATAGTAAATGAAGTCAGATATATTATGAACCAGTGTCCCTTGTTACTAAAGAGTGTACTTGTCGCTCATACTTTCATAAAGTATGAGAGACAAGCATCATTATGAAACACAAAGAAGATTGCCAAGCTACAATTTGTCCCCTAATCTGTTTTTTCCACATCCATTTATCTAACTTTCCATTATAATATTTATTTCACGTATTTTGTGTGTCTGCTTGAAATCAGTCTTGATTCCTGGAGACTTCCTGGACAAGTTTTCTTGGCAAGGTTCTTCAGAAGTGGTTTGTGATTACCTTCTTCCTAAGGCTGAGACACCGAAATTGGTCCAAGGTCACCCAGCTGGCTTTCTGCCTCAAGTGAGAGAGAACTCAATAGCCTCACAGCTCTTAACCTAACATCTTTAACCACTGTATAAAACTTGGCCGCCAACGTATTATTTTAGATTTGTCCAAATCATGGTTGGTGACATTTTTATTGGGAACAATCAAATTAACCCAGAAGACAGTATCATATTTCACATTAGTCAGATTTATTCATTTTATTTATGCTTTCAAAGTTGGAGGGAGCTAATATCGCCTTTATCCTTTGCAATCAAGTATTATCTTACAAGGACACTAAACCAACTTTGTGTTCAATCTACTGTCTCCATTTCAGCACTTATAAATAGCATGGTTTTGAGTGTCCAAATTTATTTTTTTCTTCACTATGTTGCATATTGTGGACTAATAAATAATTCTTGAGAATCAAAAGCTTACCCACCCTTTAAAAAACAAATAAAACTGGACGATTTTCTGCTGAAGCTCTGTCAAAACAAAACATTTAGCAATGTAAACTCCAATGTAAACTCCAATGCACATTGGATTGCATTGTTAATATTTTTCTTTTCTTGTGTTTTTGACTCCTGGTGACTGTATGGACAAATCAACCAATGGAATAGCTTGCCTTCAGAAGTTATGGGAGCTTCATCACTGGAAGCTTTCACGAAGAAACTGGACTGCCATCTGTCAGAAATAGTGTAGGGTTTCCTGCTTGGACTACATAATCTACAAGGTCCGTTCCAACTCTGTTAATCTGTGTCTAAGTCACTTAGTTGGCTTTTTGCCTAAGACAGGACTAGAACTCACATTCTCCTAGCTTGTAGCCTGATGCATTAACCACTAGATCACATTGCTAAGATTTTTCTATTGCACTTATTTTTATATTTACCTCTGTATGTCTGTCCAAGTTATATACCAAATGAATTTGTATTTGAATAAAAATGTGTACATGTAGTGTCTGCAAACAATTTTAATTATGGATCTTGTGTTTGTCCAATACAGATTTTATTGATAAATGAATGGATTACTTCCCCAAACAATTTCCTAATGCATTTCTGAAGTTCCTCTTTTTGTAATGCATGAGCAGACGGCAAAAACCATGATTCAGGTAAAAACTGGTTTCTATCCTATAAGCCCTATGCTAGGAGCTTACAAGTGCGTGTCTGTGTATGCATATATATGTACTGAACTGACAGGCTATAATTATTTACTTGATTTTCACAAATGGTGCAAAGTTAAATCTGGGTTCTTTGGCAATTTCTTGTTTCGGTTAACTCTGTTTTGCAATTTGGTTTAATGATGGCTTAGCATTTCAGCTCCATGCAAGTACTTGAGGCGGAGTCAAGATTGCTTTCTTAATAACTATGAAATATTTCATTGGTGATAAGGCTGTACTTACATGTTATGCTTATCAACAGTTTATGGAACCATGATTTACACAAGTCATTTTTTTACTGGCTTTCCAAGACATAATCCAAATAAACCACAATAAGTTCATACAACATACCAGGTCAAAACGCACATTACTAATTTGTGATTCTAGCTTCTAACAAAGTTAGGAAAAATAAAGTGGCTATTCAGAGAAATATTTTCAGTATCCATGCACAAGCAACAGACACATAAAGGAGTCTAAAATCAACTTTCAAAAAACTAATTTTAATCAAAACAAAAGAATTGTTGATCATTAACAAGTTTATAAAACAGTGATTTAGTTACATAAATAAATTGATATCAGTGTATCAAATCTTAATTACTTTCAACTTCATGAGGATGTTTACATGGGTGAGGAAGTACAACCTTTTTTTCCTAGTATAATAAATAAAATGGAGAGCATGGAACATTTTCCCCTCTAAATAAAAAAAAATCTACAAACATACCTCTAGCATGTTCTCTAGTGAAAAGAACAAGAGACACAGGACAACTTTTGCACCAAAACGTTAAAAAAATGCATTAAATGCACAAAGGTACAGAACCATCAGCTAAAGTAAAAGACACTATACTGTAACCAAAATTGGTAATAAGAATATAATGAACAGTTTGGTAGTTAGATCTCCAGTTTGGTTATTTTAAAGCATTAAGACAAGGCAAGATAGAAGGCTGCTTTTCTTCTGAAGTAATTCTAGAGGAAATAAAAATACTTCGTTTGTTTGTTTGTTTTTAAAAAACTAACTGAAAAGTAGAACAGTCATACCAACTTTCTGTCCTGCACAAAGTCAAATACCTATGCAGAATAAGATTAGCTTATTAATAGCTCCTGCAAAGGTGTAATGTATTATGTCAATCATTTGGAAAACACTGCAGGTAGCTACAGACAAGGATGTACTACACGGCTACCACTAATGACGGAAGGGCAATGCACACAAATCACATGGGATAACCAGACCCTTGCAACAACTGGCTAGATGCTAAAGCCATTTTCACTATACTGTTGCCTCTGTAATATACTTGATGAGAAGTGGTTAAATAAATCGCTTCAACAAAATAGCCAGGCGTTTCAGGGACTGGAATCCAATATAATTTGCATGCATACTGCTATGTTTACAAGTAGTAACAATGTGGTCCATTATTATCCGTAGCCATCCCATGATATGAAAAAAGGGATATTTAAGTTTTCTAGGCTAGGAGGCACAAACCCCAAATCTGGCATACTGTATTCTTAATGCTAAGGCTTGCTGCTCTGGCTGCGTTGTCCCCTCTTTACTAGAGTGCCTGTTACAAGTGCACAAGTGTGTATACATATACATATGCATACACGCATCTGTATAAATATATATATATATACGTATAATTTTCCCCTAATTTCCATCCAAGAATGCAATCCAAAAGGTGGCTCTGCATAGATGCCCAGCATATTCAGTTCGTCACCTGAGCCAACCCCTGAAGCTAGGCGCACTTGAGTCTTTTTAATATGTTTCCTTGTTTTTGTTTAAAACCAAGCTACTGCAGCTTCAAGTATTTCGCATTATAGATTTTTTTTTAAATAAATTAGTTAACGTTATATTTTTTTTCAATATTCCGACATATACTATAATATATATATATATACAGTACAATAAATGCTCTCATTCTTTAATTTAATTTTATTTTTTTCAGATAAATCCCTGAGAATGTATGTTGACAGTCGCTAAGTTTCCACATGCGCAAGCGTCGCGTGTGTGCCATGCTTCTGGATGAACAAGCACTGCAAAGCCACGTGGGTCAGCCTTTCAAACTATTCTGTTATTTGGATGGTTGGTTCATTTAAATAAGCTGAAATGTCAGGATGAATTACAAAAGAGTAAAGCTGGAGCCATTCGAGGTACTTATCACAGGATGGAGGTGTTTGTGTTTGGTTTTTTTTTTTTTTTTAAAGCCATTGCAATATATTTTTTTTTATTTTTCTCTCTCTCTCTTTCTCTCTCTCTTTCTCTCTCTCTTTTGTTTTGAGGCTGTGAATTAGACAGAAAGAATGGGAGAGCTTGGTGGACTTTTGCCACATGACAACATAGACTCAGTGTAAACCAAACTTCTCTTTTAAGCCTCTCAAATCTTTCATACAAAACAGAAAAGGAAAGGGGGAAAAAAACACACATACTTTCACAATGTGACATTTTAGTTTTGCAAACTTAGTATAGAACTATACACATATAATACCGGTGTGGCTCTGTTTTTTAAGTTAAAAAGGATACAAAGGCAGGCTCAAGTAAAAATGTATTGCCCTCCCACCCCCTTCCCCATCCATTCACGCTTTTTTCTCTTTTTGTCAACCAAATCGTTCGCGAACCAACATCATCAGTTTCTTTTTGCCTTTGTAGATTTGTTTTAGGTTGTCAATGAACTGGGTAAACTGAATGTGTCCATCATGAGCCATTAAGAAAGTCTCACGGGCCTTACTCAGGAATTCTATAAACTCGCTGTAATGCCGTGGACTGATGTGCGTGAGCCGCGAGTGTGTTGTGTTAATATATGCTCCAATTGTGGCATCTAGGAGTTGCCTTAACGGGGCTTTGTCCAAGGACATGAGCTTACCAGAGTTCCTCCTTCCGTGAAGTCCCACCATTCCAGGAGTGGTCAAAGTACATCTACGCAAGATGTCTGACAGTACTGTTGCACATTTGACACTTTTGACCACCAGAGGTATTATAGCCGCCAATTCATTCTTTCCAAGGGAGTGGCTGAGTGCACAAGCCCACAAAACATCATTAATGGCAGGGTGTGTATCCTGATTGTAACTCAGGTTGAGATGTGTCATGGCCAACGTGGCCAGTTTATAGGCCCGCACAGGGTAACCACGGTGTTCCATGTATCGTGCTATAGTGAAAAGCTGCGTGTAGCTCATGCCAGTTGCAGCGGCATCAAGAACAATTTGGTAAGCAGTCTCAAAAGCTATGTGATCCTTTTCACATAGGGTCAGCGCGGAGAGGGCGCAGTTCTGAGGATCCTTCATGGCACACTGTAGAGCAAGCGTCCTAGCACTGCTGGCCAGTTTCTCCTGCTGATGGCAGTCTAGATGCAGGCGGACTATAGTGCTGTTGGACATTACTGTGGTAGCAACAATACTAGTAGCTTCAGTCGGAGTGAAAAGTGTAAACCAGCTTTGCATGATGCTATCCAGTGCATACACACCTGTAAGACACAGAGAACATATTTGTCACAAAGACTGACTCAAAAGACTGAAGAAAGAGCCACATACTTGGGAGAACCACTTACAGAAGCTTCCAACAGTACTTGCACATTGAAAGCACAGTGTGCTATGCACCAACGATTGAATACCGCATCCGAGAATCTTATCTTCCTTCTCTAAAATAGAGATAGAAATATCCTCTTTTTTCCACAAAGCTCCTTTTGGAATATGCTGGTAAACCCAAATAACTTCATTAAACATCCCCGAGCCTGCTCAAAATCAAATAGCAAGCTGAAATAAGATATTTCTATCAAATCCCTGGCTGTCGGAAGCAAAGCGGAGCAGCTTGAATGGAAAAATTTATGAGTGATTTGGTACCTTTTGGTACTACAGAGACAAAGATGCTGTACTAGCAAAATAAACATTCTATTTTCCCCCTTTCTCTATAAAAAGCCAGTTTGAAAAGAGCAGGGAGGGAAACAGTGGGACCAAGTGGCCAACACAACTACCTGCTAATAACTACTTGTCCAGCAACTGCTTCTGGCTTCTGTGGCAGCAGATACAGCAACACCTGGTGTATCACAAAGCCAATAGCACTGTCTTTTATGCACTCTAAAGCTCTCTCCAATATGCTATGGCATATGGTAAACTTGCCTATCTCTCCCACCTTCTACTCATCTTCTAAGAGCTCAGCTGCCCTCTGTTGCCTTAATGGATAGGACGCAGCTGAAACAATTCTATGAAGATTTCCATTGCACAAAGCTCCTCTATCTATTTGTCTGAAGGGTTTATCCTGCAATTTGTCTGGAGAGTGGTACCTGCAATTCTAATCTAATTCTGCCTAAAACATCAAAGGAACATACACTTTAAAAATCAGAATTCAAAAGAGCCTTGCTTCAAATCCCTTTCACCTATTTTTTTTGTGTAATAATTTTCATCATTATTCATTTCTTTTTATAATTTTCTTGCAATTTTCATTTCATACTGTTGAAAAACAAAATTACAGCATTTTGCTCCCCCCCTCAATAGTAACAAGTGAGTATAAAAAAAATCACATTCAAAATAAATGCTTTGATCATTCTGCAAATGTTTCCTTGACACAGCTATGAATTGGAAACGAATTTTCAGCTTCAGAAGGGACTGTTTCGAGAGTGAAACATTTCTAAAATGATTTGAACAATCTGTTTTGCACATCCCTGCATGTTGATCAATGGAATGCATAAACCAGTCTCAAAGTTGAAGTGGGTAACTTCTGACAGTTTTTCCCCTCCCCTTGCTATCTCCCTGTCCCCCTTTCACCCATCCCATACCCTCTATCCCATTATTATGTCTATTTCTCACAGGCAAGCCTTGACTCTATTAATACAGAAGCAGGAGTGTAGATATTCTTGCATAGTTTATGCAGGTTAAAAAACTTGATTGCTTGAAAGTGAACTGTATTTTCAGTGTGTCATACACATAATGGATTTATGAATGGATTTTGATGGGCCATGTGGAAGTGAATTATGCAGACCATTCCAGTTGGGATTCAGACCAGGAAACGGTACTGAGAATCCTAGATGTCTTCATGCTTTTGATACCATCCACCATAACATTCTTCTATGCTGGCTAGAGGGTGCTGGATATGAGGGGCACAGTTTTGCAGTACTTCTCTTCCTCCATGGACACTTCCAGTGGTATTGGTGGAAGGGGAGCTGTCAAGTCCCTGTCACTGCTTCGTAGTGTTCCTCCTCCTCCTCCTCCCTTTTCAATATCTAAATGAAGTCTCTGAGTGAGATCATCTGTTGGTATGGAGTGAGATATCACTCTCATGGCATAGGCGGGTTTATTTACAGGATTGTCTTTTCGCAAGAAATTTGCAGGATCCATTTGCTCCAATATAGAAAATATGCTCCAGGTTCCTTCTGTTGAACTTTGTCATCTTATGGGATATAGAAAGTTGCTTTTTCATAGCTGTCCTTATGCTCTAAACACACCCACAAACACACCCACATTCTCCTCTGAGCCCAAATCTGTTTGCTTTTAGAAAAACAGTTAAGGCCTGCTTTTCCCCAAATGTTTGGGTCTGCTTGAGTGGAGTTCCCCTTTTATTGTTTAATTATTGTGTTCAGTTGCCATTTTACATGATGGGGTGGGTCTTTTAATGTTAGGTGGCTATTTTGATGGTTTATTATTTGTTTTTTGTTTTATGCTGTCTCAAGTCACTTTATTGAGTTGACAGCCCCCACAAATCCATAAAATAAAATAATATAATAAAATAAGGGAACTTGTGACCCTCTAGATCAGTGGTTCTCAACATTTCTAATACTGTGACCCCTTAATACAGTTCCTCATGTTGTGGTGACCCCCAACCATAAACTTATTTTCGTTGCTACTTCATAA